>LPNX010119007.1:295553-321638 GCA_001517045.1 Pseudotsuga menziesii
TTATGTCCAAGTTGTATTGAAAAATCAGAATGCTTTTTGTGATCAAATTTCTGAAAAAAAATCATCATCTATTACAATGAATTTGATGTTCTATTGAACATTCTAATGTACTCACGTTTCCCCTTGATACGATGAAGTGTCTTAAGAAAGGGTAATAAAACCTGCATAAGCCAAGTATCATGCTCTTCTCCTGTATAGGCCTTTATCAAGATATGGTTTGACCGATATCCAACAAATTGAGAAGTAGGACTTGATGTATCTATTAGCAATACATTTGATTCTCCATATTTATCTCCATACTGGGACCACACATTGCTCAACCTTTTCTCATAATATTGTATTGTACCCCTTGCTTTGAATTTTTTTTGCAAATGACAAGGGGGCCTATCCCATGTGAATTCAAAGTCTCTTATATCAATATCTGATTTTTCAAGTACATGTTGAATGTACTTATATGTGCCATTTAATGTCCATATTGCAACATCATAATTCTTTAAGCAGTATTTTAATAATTATGACTGAAAAGGCCTTAAAAAATAGGTCTTGTCACCAAATTCCCAATCTGGTATTCTTTGAGTAGGACAATTTGGTTCATCTCTAGTATATGACGCGAAGAGTAATCCTTCCATTTCAAAGATCAACAACATCTTTCGAATGATATTAATTCCCATATGTGTTGCAACCACAAACATCATTGACATTAACATAGCTTCATTTCATTACTTAAAGACATCAAAACATAATATTTAAAATTATATTAAAAATTCTTGTAATTCCTATCTATTGTCAATTTTTTCCATTATTATACAAAGGAAATCATATAAGGAGTTAAATGGCAATTAAAAAATATAATTATAGTATCCTCATTCTATTGATTGAACTAATGATATGATAACATATACATTAATCAAATAATTTTATTCTACTTTATTTTTGTTATTAATAATAGTTCCTAAAGATGCAATGGGAAAATATAATTACATTGACACAATTCAAACAATTAAACTAATTAGCTTTCATATGGTAGTTTTCCACCTAACACAACCACACTGTAATCAAATGCATTACATCATGAAGGAAATATAATTCATGTTAGAGTTCCTTCTAATTGCATTGTCATCAAAGTTAATGCATGCTAGCTTTCATATAGTAAATTTCCTTCTAGCACTATGAATGGAAAATATAATTAGAAGGGCCCAATACAAGCAATCAAATTGTTTATATGTAAATTTCCACATACAACCTAATCATATGTTGAAATAACAAAATTTTATAAATTCACATTTAACCATTCTTCAAACGAGTAATTTATAAGAGATATAATGATCAATTAAACCACACATGCAATAATTAATTGAATAGTCCAATTCAAACAAACTTACCATTTATCTAATAATCTCTGCATCCAACTTCATACATTAAACATCAATTGAAATTATCAACCTTTATTAACTCAATATATTTATATAAAAATAATAATAAAATAAAAATATGTTAACTTATAATAATGACAAAGAATAATAAAATATAAGAACTTAATTTGAAAAATGTTGCATGTATAGTAATAATTCATGAGGTCATACATATAATGAAGAATAATTCATCACCAAAAAGCCTTCAAAGTATCTCAGACATCTGTTTCTTTGTTGAACTTATTCAACATTCTCCATAGCTCATCGATCAACCATTTATCCCCTTGGTTATTTCCAATGGATGGAATTGCAAGAATCACATTTTCTGTGGGGTTTTCTTTAACTCTCTCATATGAACAATCCACTATAACAATGTTAGTTACATCATATTGACTATATGTATCCCACACTTTTTTCAAATATTTAGTGTGTATAACTTTTGTTGGATTCTCAGCGGCCTTATTTCCTTTTTGTGGCTTGCAATCTGAAGCAGTCCACACAAACACAAGTTGATTTTGTGATATATCTAAAACCAATTTTTTTAGAACTGTTGACATGTTTAGCTTCAAATTAGTCGACCAAATTCCAATCTCAAGAGATTTATTCTTGAAACACATTTCAAGAAATTTTTTTGCATGTGGATGAAACCATATTTGTTTTTTATCTATTGCTCAATCTGCAACCCTTCCCATTTTCTCAATATGTTCTCTTGTTGCATCATCATCAACACTATAATAAAAAATGTCTTTTAATTCAAATATAACTAATTTTTTCCATTTATTTTTTCTGCAACACAATAACAGATAAAATAGTCAAGCCATTGCATTCATGCTACAAAAATCATTAAGAAATAATTGTTGAAAAAATACACTCACCTTGAGTACTTTGTATACTATTTTCAGATTGGCCATTACTTTGTCGCAATATCTGCATAGAACCTAGAGAAGAAAACGTTAAACCTTTAATGCAATACCAATTTAAATACTCTTTTGATCTATTTTTTTAATATAACACATTTATTACTTAATTGGTAATGAAAGAAAACATTTGCAATGCCACTTTTAAAAAGAAATACATATATACATCTTTAATACTGTGATAATTGTTAGTTTTATTCTTTTTATTTGTCCCCACAATAAACATCTAAAATGTTATCATTCTTACAAGGACTAAAATTTTAAAAATAACAAAAAAACAAGACAAGTTAGAAATACCTAATATGATATTATGTTTATGATTATAGATTTGCACTTCATCATTCTCTTTGTTCTCCTTATTTGTCTATGTATTAAACATTAAAAAAATGGTGAAAATGAATAAAAATCATTAAAAAAATGAGAATTACAAGTTGACAAGCTATACATATCTAATATTAGATTGTGTTCTTGATTACAACTTTGTTCCACATTCTCTTGATCAATGTCTTTGTTGTCATTGCTAGTCACTACAATAAACATGAAAAATATTATGAATTGTGACAATTAATAAAATTCATTAAATAACATGCTAATTTTTCTTCTAGTAAAAGCACATTATCATCAAATACATTACGTCATAAATATAATTTAATTCATGTTAGCCTTCATTCTACCATCAGCGGAAGGTCATTTCTAACAACACCATTGCACATTGAATGAAAGCTAACATGTGATTGCTTTCCTACCAGTAGAATGGCATTGTCATCAAGTTCATACATTGGACAACGAAATAAATGTAACATAAGGTTGGTTTCTTTATGGCACAAGAACAAGAGCATTTTTGACAACATTACACGGTTATCTTTTCTTCTAGCACAAGCACAAGGCCATTTATAACCGCATTGCACAGTGAATGAAAGCTAACCTGAGTTAGCTTTCCTTCTAGCACAAGCACAAGGGAATTTATAACAACATTTCATAGTGAATGAAGGCTAGCGCGTGTTAGCTTTCGTACTAGTACAACCACTTTGTTATCAGATACATACATTGCACAATGAAGGAAATATAATGTATGCTAGTTTTACTTCAAGCAGAAGCACAATGGCATTTCTAACAACATTGGACAGTGTACGAAAGTTATCCCTCTAGCACAAGCACATTGTCATCAAATAAATTGTACCATAAAGAAAATATTGTGACAATGAATAACATTCATTAAATAACTAAACAAACAATTAACCACGATAAATAATCAACATAGTATGTTCATATTTTTTAGATTTGTGACACATTATCCTAATTAATATATTAATTGTATTTGTGAACTATAATCAACATAATACAAGAGAAACAAGAGTTCAAATTAAGTACATGCTACCAAAATTTGATCTGTTAATGGATTTTCCATTTCCATCATTTTGTGACCATGGTCTTGATCAATGCCTTTGTTCTTATAGTTCCCTATAATCGACAATCAAAATTGTTATGCAATATGGAAAATAAATAGATTTAAAAAATAACAAGATGAATAGCAAAAAAAATTATGTACCTGGTAAAATAATCTCATTCCCTTCTATTTCCACATTCAAATTTGTTTCTTTGTTGTTCAAATTAACTTGATTATTTATTTGTTGCCCATTTTCATCATTTTCTGTTTTACAATCTCCATCATTAGTCATTGCAGTAAAAAAACTTGTGAATTAACAATTATAAACAAAATATAATCCAAATCAATATAATAAAAACATCTAAGGAAGTGTAGTACCCAAATTTTCCAAGGAGTTCATCAAGTTTGGGTTTAATAGTTGAACAAATATTATTAAATAAAAACAAGAGAAACAATCAAACAAATTACGTACCTGGTATGCTATATTCGTCTCTTTTGGCTTTAATTTCCAAACCTTTTTCAATATTATCCACATTATCTTGATGGTTTTTTTGTAGACCGCTGTCGACATTTTTTGCTTTACAATCCCCATCATTAGTCTATGTACTAAAGTAGGTAATTAAGACTTCTAAACAATGATAAAACCAAACAATTATAATGGAAACAACAAATTGCGGTACCTGAATTTTCCAGGATGTTGATGGATGTTGATCCTGGCAGTTGAAAAGCTTTGTGAATTTTCAACATGGTTGTCCTTTGTGACTCTTTTTGTACAATGCATGCAATTATTATTTTATAGTTAAGACAAGATTTGATTAAATTTTTCCCCGCATAAAGAGAAAAAATTACATTCACTTCCATCTTTTGTTGGTGTTTTTCCAATAAATCCACTCAGAATTCAACATCTCTCTCACTTTGATCAAATATGTTTTTGAAAGTGTGAGAGTGTTCTAGAGCCTCAACCTTTTTTAATTCTATGGTATAGAAATGTATAGTTAAAAATATATCATAACTAAACAAATTTTGTTTGTACCTATAAATGCCCTTAGTGATGTTATACTTGAACTTGGAGTTCTTTATGGCAATTTCCAAAGCTTCGTGGACATCTTTAAATGACCAAAGGTCTTCTAACAGAACTATAGTAAATTCTGTCAACCCATTTTTGTCGATAAAAAATCGAAACAATTCAATATAATAATCCATGTGGAATGATTCTTCTTTCAAAGCAAGTGCATCTAGAACAACAAGGTCGGTATATAGTACTAGCTAAAGCAGAGAAGGGAAAGAGTGCAAAAGTGTTGAGAGAAGACTAGGGCCCCCAAACTGGCACCCAAATTCAAAGTTGTCATCTTGTTGAACATTTGTTGATCTAATTATTAATCTGTTGAGTACTTCACATGCTTGCTGAGAAAAGGACTCTATTTTTGTTTTCCGCGATCCTTTTACATAAGTAGACCCTTCAACAGTTGTACATAAATTGGCAAATATGATATCATTTATTTCATAATGCTCAAGAATGTTGGATGTGGTTAAAGATTTATCATTCAATTTTTTATCATGACTTTGACAGTATTGAACCATTGCATCCAATATTGTTCTTTTTGTTTTCAATTTAAAACAATAATCTTTTAACTTTATGGCATCAGTTGGATGGTTTGATGGAATAGAAAACCAAACGGTTCCATCCAATATCTTATCTGCTACAGAGCCAATTTCTTCAATGGTTAATCCCTGAAGGGGGCAAAAAGAAGTAGCTGTCAAAGTATTTAGATGATTTATCTTGTACTTTTGAGAACCAGGTTGGATCGAAGAATAGTCCAATGTACCTAATTGGTAAAAATTAAAAACAGTGTCCCATTTATCCCAAACAGGTTGATCAAGATATAAAAGAATTTTTTATCATCAAAATTTGAAAGTGGACAATCAAAGAAGGAGCACAACATTTCATCGTCAACCTGTTAAAAATAACAAACATAAACTAATAAGAATTCAATGTATATATGAAAATATGAATAATATTTTGAAATTAAATAAGTCAATATATAATAATAAAAATCCATTATTAAAATAGTTTAGGTGCAAAAATAATTAAAATTACATACCTTGTCATCCGATGTCTTAGAATTTCCAATCCTCCTTTTATTTAATTTGTCATTATCAATTAAGAACTGTCGTGCAGAGCGCACACAATCAATGAAAGGAGTTTTGAAGAAGACATTATCTACAGAATTGAATTGACAACAAATGCGAATCACAAGACTGGGATCAACTGATGGATCCAAGAATCGAGCAGAACGTTCTTTATACTTTTTTTTTGCCTCCGTAGATACACTATACTTGGGATTTGTTATAATTTATTTGGCGTCTTGAATGGTATATTGGCCATCAACTATCCAAAAGTTGACATTTATAGCATCTATATCTGTCTCATTTACAATTTTCACATGGTTTACTAGTGGATCAGGCTCAATTTTATCAAATGGAATCAAGAGAGCATCGTGCAATGATGTTTGAAATTTTTCTAAAAAAGATTTCACCAACACCTGAACATTTGCATCATCTCATGATCTCAATTTTAACACTTTTGGTGCTTCTATGCATCTTTGAAAATCCACCTTTATGTTGAAGGAGCTTGAAAAAAAATAACATTCCTTGAAGGATTCATGATTTTCATCACAATTACCTGCAAGTTTCACTGTCTCAGTTTCCATTTTCTCAGTTTTTTTAAATTCTGTAGTAGGTGTGAAACCACTGGATGCAATGTTTTCTTCCAAATCTTTTAAATATATTCTACTTAAAGCATGAATATGAGAATCAAGTCTATCTTCTAGTATTTTATGAGGTAATTTATCTCTTTGATGCAAATAAAGAAGCACAGATGATGTTTTCATCTTTTTGACATTGCGATATTTTAGAACTTTTGTGATACGTTCTAAAATATCTATGCAGCTCTTTAACCCCGATTTATTGAAGCTTTCATAACTATTCAACTTAAACATTGACTCTTTCATTGTGTTTGGCGGATCTTTACTTGAAGCTTCAATTAAATCTAGTCTAAATTTTGTGTACTCCACTGGACACGAGACTAATTTTACTTCTTGTTCATTGATAGCCTCCACTTGAAAGACAATGTCAGTCTCACCATGAGCATAACAATTAACAACTATCCCTAATATAATTGGATCTTTTTCACGTATGGATCCAAACAGACACATATCAGGGAACATATTTGGAGGACATTCTATCTGAACATACCAATCTCCCACAAACTCATATTCATTGGATGTATTATACTTTCTAATCATTTGAAAAGTAGAAGTAGAAATTGGTGCTTTCATAATATTTTGACTTGAATGAAGTCTTTCTCGTTATATGATTGATGGATGTGGCATTTCACTTGCTTTTGAACTGAGCAATTCTGAAAACGAGAATAAGAAATTATTAACATAAATCAAAATGAAATTATAATTATAAATATCGTCATTTAATATTCTATTAAAATTTGAAAATATCATATAGTCTAACAATACTAAATTAGAATAAATAAGATATAAAACTACCATACCAACTTGAGTAGGCTTTGAATGTGTACCACTTGCTTTTTGTTTTTTCTTAGATGCTTTAATTGTAGTTGCATTTGCATAAGATTCAATAGTATCTGGAAACAATAGTAGAAAAAATTGTTTGCAATGGTTAAAGAAAAGATGAAATATCAAACATTAATAATCTACCATATAATACATCTCTTTAATTCACATGCAAAAGAACAAAGAATTTTTCATTCACATGCAGAAGAACAAGGAAGTTTATGTGCTATGGAAGTTTACTACCCACATAATGATATATCAAAGTTTATCTAGTGTGAAATTGCATACTAGAATATAGTATAATTATTTGTAAACAACTAAATTTGAAAATGCCATACCAACTGTTGGAGACTTTTGTAGTGTCATATTTGTACTATTTCTTTTCCTTGATGATTTCTTTGAAATTTCATTTGCATCATGGTTCTTAGCATCTGAAAACATTTGTAGAAAATATTACGGTAGTTTCGAAAACAATTAAAGGCATCAATTAAAGAGTAATATGAAAACATATTTTATAACATCTCAATTCATACATAAATAATAGCTAATCATAGTGTTAGCTTACATAAGGTAATTTTTCATCCAACATAACCACATTATGATCAAATACATTGCACCATTATGGAAATTTATTTCGAGTTAGTTTACCTTATAAGAAAATTGCATGGCGAATGAAAGTTAATATGTGTTAGTTTTCTTATGGTAGTTTTCCATCTAGCACAACCACATTGTCATCAAATAAGAGATTCTATCTGAACATACATGTCAATTTGTTAGAGCGAAAGATAACTCCATGATATTTGCTTTCACTCATCATGCCAAGTTGTTAGAGCGAAAGCTAACTCCATGACCATGAAAAAAATTAAGTTGGAGTTAGCTTTTGCTCTAACAACTTGGCATGATGAGTGAAAGAAAATGTGTGTTATTTTTCATAAGGTAGTTTCTATTTAACAAAACCACAATGTCATCAATCACATTGCATCATGATGGATATCTAGATGGAGTTAGTTTTCATTCTTCAAACAATGCACAATGTGTGTTAGGTTTCATAGGGTAGTTTTCCATCTAGCACAACCACATTGTCATCAATCACATTGCACCATGATATAAATCTAGCTGGAGTTAGATTTCGTTCTTAAACCATTGCACGATAAGTGAAAGTTAATTTGTGTTATCTTTCATAAGGTAGTTTTCCATATAACACAACCACATTGTCATCAGTCGCATTGCACCATGATGAAAATCTAGCTGGAGTTAGGTTTCGTTCCTAAACAATTGCATGGTGAGTGAAAGCTAATGTGTGTTAGTTTTCATAAAGTATTTTTCCATCTAAAACAGACACATTTTCATCAAATACATTACACCATGATGCAAATCTAGCTAGAGTCAGTTTTCCTTCTAACAACATGGCACGATGAGTAAAAGCCATGTGTGTTAACTCATTACACCGTGATGAAAATCTAGCTGGAGTTAGTTTTCCTTCTAACTACATGGCACAATAAGTGAAATTTAATGTGTGTCACCTTCGTAAGGTAGTTTTCTATCTAAGAAGATGGCACAATGAGTAAAAGCTTATGTGTGTTGGTTCATTTCACCATTATGAAAATCTAGTTGGGGTTAGCTTTCATTTTAACTACATGGCACGATGAGTAAAAGATTATGTGTGTTAGCTCATTGCACCTAGATGGAAATATAGCTGGAGTTAGTTTCCTACTAACATGGCATGATGAATGAAATATAATGCGATTCATCTTTTGTAAGATAGTTTTCCATCTAAAAAAACCACATCGTCATCAATCACATTGCACCATGATGGAAATCTAGCTAGAGTTAGCTTTAATATTTAAATCATTGCATTGTGAGTGAAATCTAATGTGTGTAAGCCTTCATCGGGTATTTTTCCATCTAGCACGACCACATTGTCATCAATCACAATGTACAATCTAGCTGGAGTTAACTTTTCTTCTAACTACATTGGACAATGAGTGAAATCCAATGTGCGTTAGCTTTCATAAGGTACTTTTCCATCTAACACAACCACATCGTCATCGATCACATTGCACCGTGATGGAAATCTAGCTAGAGTTAGATTTCATCCTTAAATCATTGCATGGTAAGTGACATCTAATGTGTGTTAGTATTCATAATGTAGTTCTACATCTGGCACAACCATATTGTCATCAATCACAATGCACCGTGATGAAAATCCAGCATGAGTTAGCTTTCATTCTTAAAACATTGCACAATGAGTAAAACTAATGTATGCTAGCTTTTATAGGGTAGTTTTTCATCTAACATGGACACATTGTTATCAAATACATTACACCGTGATGGAAATCTAGCTTGAGTTAGCTTTCCTTCTAACAACATGGCACTATAAGGGGAAGCTTATGTGTGTTAGCTCATTACACCATGATGGAAATATAGCTGGAGTTAGCTTTTATTTTAACAACATGGCATGATTAGTGAAAAGTAATGTGTGTCCACTTTCATAAGGGAGTTTTCTATGTAATAAAACCACATTGTCATCAAGGACATTGCGTCGTTTTGGAAATATAGCTGGAGTTAGATTTCCAAAAAAACCACATCGTCATCAATCACATTGCACCGTGATGGAAATCTAGCTGGAGTTAGGTTTAATATTTAAATCATTGTACGGTGAGTGAAATCTAATGTGTGTAAGCCTTCATCAAGTATTTTTCATCTAACACGGCCACATTGTCATCAATCACAATGTACCATGATGGAAATCTAGCTGGAATTAACTTTTCTTCTAACTACATGGGACAATGAGTGAAATCTAATGTGCGTTAGCTTTCATAAGGTATTTTTTCGTCTAACACAATCACATCGTCATCAATCACATTGCACAGTGATGGAAATCTAGCTAGAGTTAGATTTTGTCCTTAAATCATTGCACAGTAAGTGATATATAATGTGTGTTAGTTTTCATAATGTAGTTTTACATCTGGCACAACCATATTGTCATCAATCACAATGCACCATGATGAAAATCTAGCTTGAGTTAGCTTTCATTCTTAAAACATTGCACAATGAGTAAAACTAATGTATGCTAGCTTTCATAAGGTATTTTTCCATCTAACATGGGCACATTGTTATCAAATACATTACATCGTGATGGAAATCTAGCTTGAGTTAGTTTTCCTTCTAACAACATGGCATTATAAGGGAAAGCTTATGTGTGTTAGCTCATTACACCATGATGAAAATCTAGCTGGAGTTAGATTTTATTTTAACAACATGGCATGATTAGTGAAAACTAATGTGTGTCCACTTTCATAAGGGAGTTTTCTATGTAATAAAACCACATTGTCATCAAGGACATTGCGTCGTTTTGGAAATCTAGCTGGAGTTAGATTTCCAAAAAAACCACATCATCATCAATTACATTGCACCATGATGGAAATCTAGCTGGAGTTAGCTTTAATATTTAAATCATTGCACGGTGAGTGAAATCTAATGTGTGTAAGCCTTCATCGGGTATTTTTCCATCTACCACAACCACATTGTCATCAATCACAATGTACCATGATGGAAATCTAGCTGGAATTTACTTTTATTCTAACTACATTGGAGAATGAGTGAAATCTAATGTGTGTTAGCTTTCATAAGGTACTTTTCCATCTAACACAACCACATCATCATCGATCACATTGCACCGTGATGGAAATCTAGCTAGAGTTAGATTTCGTCCTTAAATCATTGCATGGTAAGTGACATCTAATGTATGTTAGTATTCATAATGTTGTTTTACATCCGGCACAACCATATTGTCATCAATCACAATGCATCATGATGAAAATATAGCTTGAGTTAGCTTTCATTCCTAAAACATTGGACAATGAGTAAAACTAATGTATGCTAGCTTTCATAAGGTAGTTTTCCATCTAACACAACTACATTGTTATCAAATACATTACACTGTGATGGAAATCTAGCTTGAGTTAGCTTTCCTTCTAACAACATGGCACTATAAGGGAAAGATTATGTGTGTTAGCTCATTACACCATGATGAAAATCTAACTGGAGTTAGCTTTTATTTTAACAACATGGCACGATTAGTGAAACCTAATGTGTGTTCACTTTCAAGAGGGAGTTTTCTATGTAATAAAACCACATTGTCATCAAGGACATTGCGTCGTTTTGGAAATCTAGCTGGAGTTAGATTTCATCATTAAATAGTTGCATGGTGAGGGAAATCTAATGTGTAAGAGTTCATAGTGTAGTTTTTCATCTAGCACAACCACATTGTTATCAATCACAATGCACCATGATAGAAATCTAGCTGGAGTTAGCTTTCGTTCTTCAAACATTGTACGCTAAGTAAACCTAATGTCTGTTATATTTTATAAGGTAGTTTCCATCTAACACAACCACATTGTCATCAAATACAGTACACCATGATGGAAATCTAGCTAAAGTTAGCTTTCCTTCTAACAACATGGCACTATAAGGGAAAGCTTATGTGTGTTAGCTCATTACACCATGATAGAAATCTAGCTGGAGTTAGCTTTCATTTTAACAACAGGGCACAATGAGTGAAAACTAATGTGTGTTAGCTATCATAAGGTAGTTTTTCATGTAACACAACTACATTGTCATCAATCACATTGCATCGTGTTAGAAATCTAGTTGGAGTTAGCTTTCATCCTTAAATCGTTGCACTGTGAGTGAAGTCTAATGTGTGTAAGCTTTCATAGTGTATTTTTTCATCTAGCACAACCACATTATCATCAATCACAATGCACCATGATGGAAATCTAGCTGGAGTTAGCTTTTGTTCTTAAAACATTTCACGGTGAGTAAAGCTAATGTCTGTTAGCCTTCATAATGTAGTTTTTCATCTAACACAACCACATTGTCATCAAATACATTACACCATGATGAAAATATAGTTGGAGTTAGCTTTCCTTCTAACAACATGGCACTATAAATGAAAGATTATGTGTGTTAGCTCATTACACCATGATGAAAATCTAGTTGGAGTTAGATTTATTTTAACAACATGGCACGACAAGTGAAAGCTAATGTGTATTAGCTTTCATAAGGTAGTTTTCCATCTAACACAACCACATTGTCACATTGCACCATTATGGAAATCTAGCTAGAGTTAGATTTCAACATTAAATATTTACACGGTGAGTGAAATCTAATGTGTGTTAACTTTCATAATGTAGTTTTCTATATAACACAACCACACTGTCATTAATAAAAATGCATCATTTTGGAAATCTAGCTGGAGTTAGCTTTCATTCTTAAAACGTTGCATGGTGAGTAATGACTAATGTGTGTTAGCTTTTGTAAGGTAGTTTTCTATCTAACACACCCACAATGTCATCAAATTCATTACACCATGATGCAAATCTAGTTGGAGTTAGCTTTTCTTCTAACAACATGGCACAATGAGTGAAATATAATGTGTGTTAGCTTTCATAACGTAGTTTTCCATCTAACACAACACATCGTCATTGATCACATTGCACCGTGATGGAAATCAAGCTGGAGTTAGCTTTCATCCTTAAATCATTCCACGATGAGTGGAATATAATGTGTGTTAGATTTTATAATGTAGTTTTTCATCTAGCACAACCACATTGTCATCAATCACAATGCACAATGATGAAAATATAGCTAGAGTTAGTTTTTGTTCTTAAAACATTGCAGGGTCAGTAAAGCTAATGTATGTTAGCTTTCATAAGGTAGTTTTCCATCTAACACATCCACATTGTTATCAAATACATTACACCATGATAAAAATCTATCTAGAGTTAGATTTCATTCCTTTCTAGGAGAGTACATTGTGTCATCTACTATTACAGCCCAATTGGATATGATTGCCTTCCTCCTTGTGGTGGTAAGAGGAAATTCAATGATGTAAAGGATTACTCTTTGTGCATTATATTGACTTATAAATCTAATCCTTTTGAAACAACAACAAAAAAGTATTTACTAGTTTCATCCAACCTCCCCTCCAAGCATATAGGACATTTCCAAATTGAAATATTCATCTCTACGAGAAGAACTAGAAAACCTGTTGGTTATCTTTATAATTTTATTTCCTGAAGTCACATATACTGAACAAAAGGAGACGCAAGATCCAAAACTTCTCATAAACTTCCATATTGTGCACCTTTATTAAGTTAAATTCCATAGATATATGGAGCAAACGCTTTGTTGGATTCCACTTGTGTAATGATTCAAGGATTCAACTTGATTGAAGGATCCAGATGCTACTACAACAATTGCTTCACAATTTACCATGCAAACCTATCCAAACTTGCCATGAGTTCCCCACGCAGGTTGAACACTACTCCAAAGAAGGCATGAATGGTCACACAGGTAAATCACCCCCTATAGGGCTTTTGTTTCATACACATGAATCCCTAACACACATCAAACCTGGATTTTTAAGGATTTTATGACTATTGTTTATACTTTTGTCACCTTTTCTAATGAAAAAGGCTATATCAAATTCTTATATTGTTATTCTAGGGCACACAATGCACTCAAAGCCCCTCCAAATAGTTTGTAAATGAGAATTGAGTTCTCTTACCATCCCTGCTCATGCCCAAAATTGGAGCTTTAACCATCAAAATTGGACTAGAACTTACCAAAGCTAGTTTAATGTTGTTATTCATCACCTTTTAAGACTGAAACATGCCCAAAAATTTATTTCATTCGTTAGATTTAGCCCATATTCAAAGGTTATGTCTTGTTACTACTAATTTATAGTCGAAAATGATCCCCACAAGACAATTGTGAAATCTTTCCTAAAGGCTTCCTGGCCAACTCAGCAGTAACCCCCAAGTAAGTATCTTCAACTTTGTCCAATGCATATGCCGCCTTCATAGCACTGCAGGTTATGGTTTCTTGCGGAGCTAAACTCGAACTTCTTGTCAGCAATTAAAATTTGATTATTACTGAAGGAAAACATTGAACTGTGGGCTATGCTTCATTATCCAACTAATAGAAAATAATTTTTTCTGTGAACCAGGGACATCGTCATAAATAACAACCTCTTACCTCTCATCTGAACTTTCCCACTTCTCAACTCTGCATTTTCCCCACCACTTGAATACAGAATTAGAGTTGGATTTGTCCTCAACAAAATCAATATACTAATCTTTCTGATTAGTAAAATGTTGTGAGAAAGTTGAATTGAGGATAACACTCATACTCTCCAGCACGTAGCCTAGGCTGAATTGACAGCTAATCAGCCAGTTGTTGGAACGACCTTTTAGTTATTACACAACTGTTGATGAAGTCCAGTTGTTTGACAAACTCACATCTTATCATTTTATTTAAAAGTACATTCTTATTTTGTGATAAAAGTTTGGTGACAGTTGGCATGCTTCTCTAGTGATTGCGGGTGTGCCAATGGGATGCTGGTTAGCGTCTCTTGATACAATTTCTCATGTCAATAGCTCTCCTGGATTTACCCAACCAAGTGTTCCTACTTGTCATTTTTCAAGATTTTCAACCAAGAAATTTAAAGTATTCTTGTATGATATCTATTTTCTCCCCAAGATATTTTACTCTTTAGTTCCATCTTTTGGAGGCATTTGTATTAGATTACTATCAATCAGAATTCTAGTAGATAGTAGAAGTTTATGCCCACACTCCTCAGAGATCAAAATTCTAATTGTTGCCTCTTATCTGGCAACTTCTGTTTTCCCATAACACATTGTTCAGGGAGTCATCCAATGCCTTAAAGGAATAGCAATTTTTAAAATTTAATTAGCACATTCTTTTGGAAGCTTTTTTCTCATAGTCCTCCTATTTGTAGCATTTAATATCCAATATCAATTTTTTTTCAGGTACCTTATTAGTGAGGGGGACTTGTGAAACAATTTTTAATCCTTGGTGATGGGCCAGTGTTTGAACCTGCGATAATATCATGAATTCAACGTAAATGAGCTCAAGTGTCCTTACCTGTACATTACCCATCTGTTGGACTACCTTTCTAGAGTTGCAGCAACTGCTAGCTTCCTGAGACTCATGAAGAGTTGAAATTTGGTCCAAAGGGCACAACGCTAGATTCCCACACAGATACTCGGACTGTTAAACTAACTTCTGACACTAATACTTTGTCAGGAATATATTCAACTTATAAACCTCCACAATCCGGTGTGCATGTGGCTTTCAACAGTCCTCACAAACTAAATTCCAACTCAACAATACCAGTAGGATCATATGGCCCCTCAATTAATTTACATCAGCAGCCAAACACATCAGTTGTAGTGGCAGTTGTATCATCATCAAATGCTACTTCTGTGAGGTCTGATATTGTACATACATCTTCTAGTCAAAATTTGCCAACTATGGCATAGTCTTGTGGAACATTGGATCTATCAAACCTTTCACTCGGGCTGAAGAAACTAGCCTCATTTCATTATAGGCTCTGCAAATGAAATAGTAATGGTAGCAAGTCATTATTTTTAAGACCGATTTTGATTGTATGGTCACTACCTTGCTTGTTGGAGGTGTTCCTACTAGTGCCTTAGAAGTGGTATTCTCCTTATCTTTCATTTTCTATCTTGACATGTGCCCAAAACATGTCATGTGTTTTAGGACATATTAAAACTCATGTCCGACATTTGTCAGGTCATGTCACATGCCCGACCCGTTGGACATGGACATGGAGGCCTATATGGCTGTGTCTTGTTTCATAGCTTTTTATGCCTCTCGAATAAAATTGTATCTTGCTGGAGCCGACCAATCATCTTCACTTTCTACCTCTAGAATTAAATGAAACACAATCGAACCCCTTGAAAGGAACCTAACTGAGTCATATAAATTACTTAATAATAATGTCCTAAATTCAAATAATCTTTTTCTAATACCTTGTAGCCTGAGTTGGAAAGAAAGACACATGAAAAATAAAAGACGTGACCTGCAACTAGGATTTATGTATGTTGTGGTTTCCAGAATATCCATAATAGCGTGTTGTATTCATTTGGACATTTGTTTTGGCTCTTGTAGAATCTTTGTTTTTGCTTTGAATAGTCCTCACAAACTAAATTCCAACTCAGCAATACCAGCAGGATCATATGGCCACTCAATTAATTTACATCAGCAGCCAAACACGTCAGTTTTAGTGGCAGGTGTATCATCATCAAATGCTACTTCTGTGAGGTCTGATCTTGTGCATACATCTTCAAGTCAAAATTTGCCAACTATGGCACAGTCTGGTGGAACATTGGATCTATCAAACCTTACACTCGGGCTGAAGAAACTAGCCTCATTTCGTTGGAGGCTCTACAAATGAAATCTTCTTGTTCAACATCATCTGCTACTGAGAGAATTTATGGTTCAACTCCTTTAGCTATTTTAGTGGCTGCCAACGGAGACATATTTGGTTCACAATTCACTACTGTGACTGAATTGTCAACTACAAAGAATTCTGATGCTGCAGTTAAGAATTTTCCAATGAACATGCCCAGCCCAGAAACAATTGTTCCTAATGAAAATATTATTTTAACTTATGTTTCTGCCCCTGGCCTCGAACAAAATAACTCCCCCTCACACACATAAAAGTAGATCCCCTCACAAAAGCATAAGCAATCCTAGCCTTCAATATTTTAAGCTGAGAGGTCTAAAAAGATTGCACTGCCAGCTTCGCACCATCAGTATTTGGATTGGATCCCTCTTAGCTGAATAGGCCACTACTTAAGATGGATTTATGCTACTTTTTTGCCATGAAAAGTAGAGCTATGAGTGCCCTAGCTGATATACAAGGATGTTTGACCAGTGATGTTTGGCTCGTGGTAGACTCCCGAATCCCTCCTGTTCTACATGAGTCTCCATTGAGAAGAGTACTCGGCTCAGACTTGCCTAGAGAGTTGGGACTTGGAAGCTTGGCCAAACACACAAATCTCTCCTTGATAATAACAATCCCAATCCAGAACACAAAAGTGGAACCCAGCGTGGAAATGTGGCAGTTAAAGCAGATTTTAAAAGGAAAAAATGGAAGCAAAAACCTTAAATTCAATGTTTAATATAAACACTCTCCCATTTCACTGTCTTATTCATTGTAAATGTGACTGTGTGGAGCATTTTTATTCACAAGTGTGTTTGTCAGTCTGTTAAAGAGGCTAAGTTCACATTGTAGTGTTTTATTGGCTGTGTTTTTGCCATGTAAAGGACTCAAGGAGGTTGCATTGTTGCTGTGTGAAGGAGGTATGTTCATAGTCCAAGTATATGCTTCTGATATTCTTTTCTATATCATACTTCCATATTTTATTACATTTTTATGAATCTGCTAGACTATGAAAGGTTCGGTTTTAAGATTTTTAATCAATCTGCTAGATTATTCCATACATTTATAAGGGCATACTAATCATCTAATTATGTCATACATTTATCAGAGTATGCCAATCATTTAATTCTGCCATAATTCTGCCAATCTTGATTCTTATCCATGGTGCCTAAGTCCAAACCTAATAGGACTCTTGATTAAGCATGGGAACATTGTCTCCAGGTGGATCAAAGCAAGTCAAGTGACAAGATGCAAGTAAAGCCCTAACTTTCCTTGCTTAAGGTGCACAATAACAACATCAAATAAGAAAATTAAAATATCTTACCAACATCCACTAAGAAAGAAGAAAGAGAAACCTTAGATCCTTAGTTGTGACTCATGAGTTATAACAACCATTATTTGGATCAACCTTGAGAGATAGAAAAACCATAAAAATTCATCACAGATTGTTCTTACCTGAAAACTAAGTTGTCTACTAAGATTGTACACCCATCAACATAGTAATCAACACTTTTTGTCACTTCTCCTAGTGTATCAGCAGTCTCTAGAACCTGCACAAACAACAAGAGTATAAGTTCTAGGCAATGAAACGAAAGTAAGCCACATATGAAATATATATAATGATAGCTTCCAAACAATGAAAACAGATTATATGTTAATGCACAATTGTTTCCATTGGCATTCATGTGCTTATTTTTCGATGTTAAGAAACCCAGTTGCTTGGTCCTAGAAAACATAACTATTTCTCTTAAAACACATGTAGGAAACCTTAGAAACATGTGAAAAATTTGCTTTAAGAGAAGCGTTTTTGAGTGGTGGACTGAGGAATGATAGCATGCATGGAAATTTGTAGGCACTACAATATAGGATGTTGAAAGGACGTTCATAGAGTTAGAGAATAAGACATAAATCTCCATATTAGTCATGGATATTCTAAATTTCAATACTGGTGAAGAACTGGAGGCAATGGAAATAACACACATAACCAAAATCAACATGAAAGATTCAAAATTGATCACAAAGAAGAATTTCATGCAAATATTGTACAATAAATCCATTTAGTTGGCCAAGGATGTTATTTCTCTTAAGCCATCTTCAATGAATTCCTTAATTGAGGCCTTACATCTCCTTGGGATGGAAATGGAAAACTCTATCCTAGACAATATTGTGAGTCTATAATTACCTATTGTGTAAATGATGACCTACAATTTGAAGGTATAGAAGCTTGTATCAGAGGCCAGGCTATCTTAGATAATATGCTTGATGATTTTGGGCTACTTTCTAATATTTGCTCTGTTTTCAGGAATTTGGTGCCATCCTCTTACAGTCACAACAAAAACCTAGATATGTGAATTTGGGAGATGAATATGTCTGAGTACCCAGTGGGAAATAATTGGAAGAATATTTCCAAGTTCAATTCCTTAACATCTACTCAGTAGGATCTATTGGTTATACCTTAAGGAGATTCATGGGATTCGTCATCATAGCTTCCATAAATTCTAGTTCAACATCTGCCTTAGTATCTATCTCAACAACCACTTTAGTTTCTAGCTTAGCACTTATGGTGGAGGACATACCAGTAGGAACTACAATAGTTTAATATAAACATAACAGATTTAGGTTTGGTTGGTTTATTTTTTGGTAGCATAAATGGCTAGTAAGAAGTCAATAAGATATAGTTGTAACAGGAAAATGTAGGAGCACTATAAGAAGGAAAATGATGGAAAATGATGGAAAATGTAGGAGCACTAAGCCCTCTTTATCCCCAAATGTTGGTGGTGTTTGTTGTTGAACTCATTTGTCATTTCCATAGTAAAAATGTACCCTTCACTTATTATCTACTATATCTCATTGCTACTCAATAGAACACAACTTAGCTAGGTAGCTTAAACACAATATTTCATCCTTTTTATGACTAAATCACACGACCCATATAACTGGGTCGCCTTTCTCATAAACAATAGTCAAATACTCTATGAGATTCTTCTCGACTTCACATGACACAACACACTGCATAACACAACATAGGCTATGACCTACTCAAACTTCATCAATGAATTCAAATACAAACCAATATGTGCCACTCAACTTGGTCATAAGGAGTTTTAGAAACAATAAGATGGATATCCTCTAATCAACTACACTTTCTCACAACCAACAGGATTTACAACCATCTCACTCTTGAACTAGAGACATGCACAAGAACAAATAAATAGGACTCGTAGTTTTTTAATGCACCGGGGATTTCCTTCCCCTTAAAAGCACTTAGATACTTCTACTCACAATACCCAATGTTATTCTGAATGAAGTAATTAGTGCACCAGTAGGGAGTAACACCTATAACACACATGTAAGCAAGCAAGCAAATCAAATCTTGTTCAAGAGGACATACATGTAAATATAGCAGTGAAGGCAAAGTGTTTGACGAAATATCACTATCAAAATGCATAGGAGTCAACACCAAATCAGCATCCTCACACTACAGTGCCAATAGAACAGTGTTGCTCAAGTATTTGACGAAATTATGAGTTAGCCAATTTACACAGTCGACAAGATTTCAGTCCAAATTAGCCAAGGGACATTACATTAATGTCATGGGTTCAGCCAGTGATGGAGGAGATTCGCATTATCCATATGCTAAAAAGGATGACAGGGATTGAGGAATAGTATCCTGATGCTAAAAAGGATTACACAGGTTGTGGAATAGTTTAGGTGCAAAAATAGTTATAAACACTCGTTTGCTCGTCTCATTTCTACTGGAAACCCAAATGTGGACTTGTTTTCTGTTGAATTCCCCATGGTTTGATCAAGGCGCAGCTCTTGAAAACAATATATCTGGCGCACCAGGAAATGTACCATTTCTGCTGGAAACCCACACGTGGACTGAATCCAATGTTTAATATAAAGACTCTCCCATTCCACTATCTTATTCATTGTAAACATTATCAACAGCTTCTTAGCTTAATTCATAGCATACAGGTAAAGAATGCCTCCAAGTATTATAAAATGAGTGCACAACATAACATAGAGGCTGAAGGTTTTCCAACCATACCTTGAAGAGAGATTTTTCCAACAAATTTGCAGATTCAGTGCCCTCGACTGTGCCCCAAAACCTCGACCTCCACCAGTGATTTTGTGTACCTGAGCTGCTCTTCTCCTTGCAGATTCAGTGCCCTCGACTGTGCCCTAAAACCTCGACCTCCACCAGTGATGCTGTGTACCTGAACTACTCTTCTCCTTGCTCATGTTCTATTTGAACATTGTAACCAAAATAGGCCACACCCACACCCACACCAAGGATCGTATCATTGCAATCCAGAGGAAAAAGGAAACGTGTTGTGCCAAAAAAACTGTATCTTGTAGCTGAAAAGAAGGAAAAAGGAAACATGTTGTGCCAAAAAAAACTGTATCTTGTAGCTAAAAAGTAGCTCGGATCAGTAGTTAACCCATCGATGTGGCAGCTTGAAGGCAACCCATATATTTTTCCCGGCAGTTAATTTGGTATTTTTTTGGCTTTTTCCGAAAAAACATTACCAAGGTAAAAAGTTTATAAAATAGTTTTCACAACATAGTCCTATCATAAAAATAGGTCCGTCGATGTGGCAGCTCAAAGGTAGCCCATATATTTTTCTGGGCAAACCATATATACAACATCTTCCCTTTCTCATGACAGTCAAGGGAGATGAAAACTCACTCACTTGACTCGCTAGTGCACCTGCAGCTCCTTGGAACTAGGAAGGGTTTTGTAAACAAGATACAATATAATAATCTAATCTCTAACCCTCCCATTAGCCTTATTTATCCATTTCCTAGTGGAGGTGGGAAATAAATGTTTCACTAACTCCGTTTACATAAAAAATTACTTTCACATTTGTACCCATTGTTTTTATCTCAAATCTAACTAACTCATTATTGACCCACTGAGAAAACAAATACCTTGATTTCACTTACAAATGATTGGTACCCAATACCTACCTTATATAGACTGTGATTATAAAGCACAATTAAAAATACCATTAGTGCAGGTAGGCCTTGTCTGTCCATTGAAATTAAGGTCTCAAGGGTAAGAAAGTGAATGACTTAATAGTGAAGGGTGCAAGCAGAATATCATATAGCACTCACATTCACATAGATGAGTACTAAGGTTAATATCAAGTAATAATACCCTAAGTTATAGGTAAGTTAGCCTATGTTTCAACAAAAGGAATGTGTTAGTTTAGGGAGAGGTTAGGCTAACTCATGAGAAGAGAAATAGTATGTATAAATAGAGATTGTAACCATTCAAGCCAAAGCACATGATAAGGCCACTTATAGTTAACCCAATGAAGGTAACGCATCACCTTAATGGATTAACCTATGTGGTTTGATAGTGGTCCACAAGCTTAATATGATTAAAGCAAAGCAAAAAGGTTCCGCACACTAGAGTGGTATATGACCTATATTGCAGACCTTGAAATATAAATAAGCATTAGTCCCAATGACTATTTTATTGATGAGTAGTAAAGTACTACCTTGATGGTTTAACTTATGAGGCACAATGAGACCCAATATTTTTACAAAATAAAGGCTAAAGTATCTAGTCTAGTCAAACAAGGTTGATTCATGGTTACTAGGATGAAAATCATGGGAAGACCAAGGTTGGAATTGCTTACACTAGGAACCTAGGCTATGTACTAAGGGATCTTTTGAGGTCTTCATATATTTTACCTAACATTCTAAATTTTGGTGTAGATTCTATGGACACTTTTGTGGTGGTGATATTTAGTCATTCAAATCTCCCATGTGGCATGGTAGCTATGGTGAAGTGGTGGTGATATTTAGTCATTCAAATCTCCCATGTGGTGTGGTAGCTATGAAGGAATGTGCATTAATGTCGGGATTTGGGTGCAATCATTGTTGCATGGGAATGATTACATAGAGTTGATAGATGATTCAACTACAAATTATAATGTTATTTGGTAGGTCGCATTTATCACCCAACAAGGCATAAAACACTACCCTCTATTCCCCTATGGAACTCTTAAAGGTTTCACTTCATTTATTTGAGAGTTAAACATGAATGCTCAAGGATTTGAGGACCTTTCCCCATGAGTTGGTATGATTGGGACTAGTATGGATCTCACTTTTGTGTGTGGAGTCCTTTACACCATGGAGTCCTTTCTTGAAATTATTCAAGTTTACTTCATCCATGGACCTCAGAATATGAATCAACACTATACTTCCTAGGCTATGACATGGTGGCATGATCAATATTCTCTATTTTAATGATAGGGATGGGGATATTATTGAAGTTTATTCCAACACAAATCCTTACTATTGGACCAATAGGTGAATTTGTAACATCAATGAGGACTTAATATTTCCACTTTTTTATTGAGGCCTACTTGTACCCTTGGACTACAAGGAACCTAAAATGATGCAGGTCACCTCAGTGCTAAATGCAATCACAGTGAGAGGATGGGGTATTAGATCCTTTTTCATTAATAGTTCATGCTCCATTAATAGTGAGAGGATGGACTCCAAAGTTGTTCATGCTCCATGTTAAGCCATGATTTCTTTCCCATGCCACTTTCCTTATTAATGCTTTCTTATAGTAGTGTTGTCTCCTTGTTTATTTTATTGTTCTATTGTTCTTAAACTACTTGGGAGCATCTCTTTCAAGAATACAGATCCCACTAAAATAATGGAATACTTGCTAGATCTACCCATTTCAAGAACATAAGAAACTTCCATAACACAACTCTTAGTTTTGGCCATGCGCATTCAATGTGTTCTACAACATATCATTGGCGATATACCTCACCTAGTTCAAATTTATTATAGTAGTACATGTGTTGGCCACATGCTCCACTTGTTTTGAATGCTCCCCCTTTTCACAAATCCACAATACCATAGTATATAGTTCTTGTGTTTTCATGCTAACCAATATTTTTTAATAGATGCAATATCTTCACTACATGGATAACAAATTCTAGCAAATCTTTTTAGAATATATGCCATTCATGATGGATTTTTTGGTAAAGGTCTTAATAGACAATCACTATGACTAAGGATATCTAGGAAGGTGGAGTTTATAATGGAGAATCTTTTATGTAGTACACAAATAATTAATGACAAAAGAGTTTGAATTTAAAGCCTAAAATCATCGGTGTGAAAGAAGCTCCAACTAAGTCTGGGTTATGTGTTGTGATATTTAGCATAATTTACTTGGGAATGGAATGCACTCATGCTCCAATAGGAGGAGGTCTCCACATCCATCACTATAATTTTTTTGAGACCTCCTCATATTGGATTTCCCTACCTTCTTGATCAGTTGACTCTACCTATCATTCTAGATTTTTTTCATGGTCATCGCAGCAGGGTGATGTATCCAATATGAATTATTCAATTATCACCCCTATGTATACTTCTTCAAATGATGCATTCTGCTAGCATAAATTGATAAACATGATCTAATTTGGGAGAGGAAGCTATTCCCCTTCATTTACACTGTGAAAGAAGGTAGGGTTTAGGGACTTAACCCTAAACACAAATCTCTTGTACCTAACCCAAGCCAAAGGATTTTTATCTAAAATTTACATTGTAACTATTGGACATAAACTATTAATATTGTATTCAGGAAATAAACCAATTTTCCTCAACCACATTCAAAACCAATTAATCTTGTATCCAGGAAATAAACCAATTTTCCTCAACCACATCCAAAACCATTTAATCTTGTATTTATGAAATAAACCAATTTTCCTCAACCACATTCTTCCCAGAAGAATAAGAATTTGTTGAAACCATTACCGGTTTTGATGACAACCTCCATATTTGTTCTCCTATTAACTATATGCAAGGTTCTAATCTCTCAATTAGTATTCCTTCTAATTCTATATCCCATAGTTCTATTGGTGTCCTCCCTCAAATATGATAATCTCTTAAGTTTGATAGGGATTGTGTGGGACCCAATTCTATGTCAACCGATAATGTCCCCAGTATAAGATATTGTCAAACGATTTATGGAACCAGCCCTTGCACATATAACATACCTCCTAATGAATCTCATACATTATTTCAGATCCTCTTCTATGGGTACCCTTTATTAAACAATTTTTTCTTTTTACCTTTGGTCCATAATCTTCATTATTTGGAAACAACCTTTCCCTGAATCTTCACATTAGAAAAATAACAAGGTTTATTTTCTTATTTATAACCATTGGTATAGTAATATATTTTTGAATAATGCATGAATAAATAGCTATAGATGTAAAAAAATTAATCTCAATAGGAAATTAATTGATTGGACATCATTATCCCCCTTGTCCTGTGATCCCTCCCCATCCTCACTTTTTAAGAACATATTAAATGAACATGAATTCAATTAATTAGAGAATTCTAATGTTTATAGATTTAATACAATGGATAAAATTTAAAAATTTATCAATATTATCTGATTCCTATGAATCCTCGACATCATCTTCTTGGAAGAAAACAATAAAATTAAAATCCGATTAATTAAATAATTCTACCCATTAGTATATAATTAACAATTTCTCAAGTATAAGGGATACCCAAATTCCACCATTTGTTCTAGTGTCTTCAAGTCCACTCCTTGTGCTACCTTCTCACTTGTGATTTTTTGATCCCTTAATTGCTTGAGTATGCCTATCCATACCTCTTTATCAACACATATTGGTGTTTTGTTCTTTGTTGTTTTTAGTTTATGAATATTTTTTACTATTTGCTTGAATTTTCTCAACACTATAGAAAACAAATATCATTATAAAACTTAATGAAGAGACGTAATGAAACTAAAGAAGTTAAACGAAAACAAAAATTAATGTAAAAGTAACTTAGATTTCAATTAATGTATTATCTCCTTCTCTTCATAGTCTCTACCATTCTCTTCATATCCCATTTGATACTAAATTGTGTGGTTGGGTAACTTTCATGAATATGTTGTGTTGACTCATAACACACCTATATCTTCATATAGGACAAATTTTCTTAGAATCTATTAATCCTATCTCTTCATTGAAATAAAGTATTTCTCCATTGTAAGAACCTATCTTTCTTCTGCACCACTGGCAATGAGTGTTAAGGAACTCATGCTATTTATACTAGTTTAAACCTTGTAACTAAGCTCATACCCTTATCTAAAATATTTATATTTGAATCACTAAAATTGAAGCTTTATACCATAAATTTTTCTCCATTGAATAAATTGTGACTTGTCACCCTCATGTTAGTATTATCATTAATGCACATCTACTTAGTTCTTTGCTAGAGTCACACTTTTTCCCTTTTAATGATATAATGGGCCTACATATTGAAATATTTTCTTATCACATTTTTCTCAATCCTCCTTCAGTAACTTATTAATTAATCTCTTTCCCTTCCTAGTGTAAGAAATTGCAACCTTGGTCTTCCCATGATTTTCATCCTAGTAACCATGAATCAACCTTGTTTGACTAGACTAGATACTTTAGCCTTTATTTTGTAAAAATATTGGGTCTCA
>LPNX010119007.1:321894-342528 GCA_001517045.1 Pseudotsuga menziesii
AACAAGGCCTACTTGCACTAATGGTATTTTTAATTGTGCTTTATAATCACAATATATATAAGGTAGGGATTGGGTACCAATCGTTTGTAAGTGAAATCAAGGTATTTTTTTTCTCAGTGGGTCAATAATGAGTTAGTTAGGTTTGAGATAAAAACAATGGGTACAAATGTGAAAGTAATTTTTTATGTAAATGGAGTTAGTGAAACATTTATTTCCCACCTCCACTAGGAAATGGATAAATAAGGCTAATGGGAGGGTTAGAGATTAGAGTATTATATTGTATCTTGTTTACAAAACCCTTCTTAGTTCCAAGGAGCTGCAGGTGCACTAGCGAGTCAAGTGAGTGAGTTTTCATCTCCCTTGACTGTCATGAGAAAGGGAAGATGTTGTATATATGTTTTGCCCAGAAAAATATATGGGCTACCTTTGAGCTGCCACATCGACGGACCTATTTTTTCGATAGGACTGTGTTGTGACAACTATTTTATAAACTTTTTACCTTGGTAATGTTTTTTCGGGAAAAATATATGGGTTGCCTTCGAGCTGCCACATCGACGGGTTAACTACTGATCTGAGCTGCTTTTCAGCTACAAGATACAGTTTTTTTTAGCACAACATGTTTCCTTTTTCCTTCTTTTCAGCTACAAGATACAGTTTTTTTGGCACAGCACGTTTCCTTTTTCCTCTGGATTGCAACGATACGATCCTTGGTGTGGGTGTGGCCTATTTTGGTTACAATGTTCAAATAGAACGCGGGCAAGGAGAAGAGTAGTTTAGGTACACAGAATCGCTGGTGGAGGTCAAGGTTTTGGGGGACAGTCGAGGGCACTGAATCTGCAAGAAGAAGAGCAGCTCAAGTACACATAATCAGTCGTGGAGGTTAAGGTTTTGGGGCATAGTCGAGGGCACTGAATCTGCAAATTTGTTGGAAAAATCTCTCTTCAAGGTATGGTTGGAAAACCCTCAGCCTCTATGTTATGTTGTGCACTCATTTTATAATACTTGGGGGCATTCTTTACCTGTATGCTATGAATTAAGCTAAGAAGTTGTTGATAATGTTTACAATGAATAAGATAGTGGAATGGGAGAGTCTTTATATTAAAAATTGAATTCAGTCCACGTGTGGGTTTCCAGCAGAAATGGTATATTTCCTGGTGCGCCAGATATATTGTTTTCAAGAGCTGCGCCTTGATCAAACCATGGGGAATTCAACAGAAAACAAGTCCACGTTTGGGTTTCGAGTAGAAATGAGACGAGAAAACGAGTGTTTATAATTATTTTTGCACCTAAACTATTCCACAACCTGCGTAATCCTTTTTAGCATCTGGATACTATTCCTCAATCCCTGTCATCCTTTTTAGCATATGGATAATGCGAATCTTCTCCATCACTAGCTGAACCCGTGACATTAATGTAATGTCCCTTGTCTAATTTGGACTCAAATCTTGTGGACTGTGTAAATTGGCTAACTCATAATTTTTGTCAAATACTTGAGCAACACTGTTCTATTGGCACTGTAGTGTGAGGATGCTGATTTGGTGTTGACTCCTATGCATTTTGATACTGATATTTCGTCAAACACTTTGCCTTCACTGCTATATTTACATGTAGGTCCTCTTGAATAATATTTGTTTTGTTTGTTTTCTAACATGAGTGTTATAGGTGTTACTTCCTACTGGTGCACTAATTACATCATTTAGAATAACGTTGGGTATTGTGATTAACGTTGGGTATTGTGAGTAGAAGTATCTAAGTGGTTTTAAGGGGAAGGAAATCTTGTTACATTCATTTTCCTTCGTATAGTGCACCTTCATTTTCCTTCTGATGAAAATCATTAGTGCACCAGTAGGGAGTAACATTGGGTATTGTGAGTAGAAGTATCTAAGTGGTTTTAAGGGGAAGGAAATCCCCGGTGCATAAAAAACTACGAGTCCTATTTATTTGTTCTTGTGCATGTCTCTAGTTCAAGAGTGAGATGGTTGTAGAGCCTGTTGGTTGTGAGAAAGTGTAGTTGACTAGAGTATATCCATCTTATTGTTTCTAAAACTCCTTATGACCAAGTTGAGTGGCACATATTGGTTTGTATTTGAATTCATTGATGAAGTTTGAGTAGGTCATAGCCTATGTTGTGTTATGCAGTGTGTTGTGTCATGTGAAGTCGAGAATAATATCATAGAGTATTTGACTATTGTGTATGAGAAAGGCGACCCAGTTATATGGGTTGTGTGATTTAGTCATAAAAAGGATGAAATATTGTGTTTAAGCTACCTAGTTAAGCTGTGTTCTATTGAGTAGCGATGAGATATAGTAGATAATAAGTGAAGGGTACATTTTTACTATGGAAATGACAAATGAGTTCAACAACAAACACCACCAACATTTGGGGATAAAGAGGGCTTAGTGCTCTTAATTAAATTCCATTTTCCATCATCATCATAGTGTGTGACTGTGTGGAAAAGAAGAAGAACAGTGAATGTTTGGAAAAGAAGAATAGTGAATGTGGGAATGAAGTCATGCCCAGCCCAATGAATGGTTTTGGAATAAGTGAAGGGTACATTTTTACTATGGAAATGACAAATGAGTTCAACAACAAACACCACCAACATTTGGGGATAAACAGGGCTTAGTGCTCCTACATTTTCCATCATTTTCCATCATTTTCCTTCTTATAGTGCTCCTACATTTTCCTGTTACAACTATATCTTATTGACTTCTTACTAGCCATTTATGCTAACAACAAATAAACCAACCAAACCTAAATCTGTTATGTTTATATTAAACTATTGTAGTTCCTACTGATATGTCCTCCACCATAAGTGCTAAGCTAGCAACTAAAGTGGTTGTTGAGATAGATACTAAGGCAGTTGTTGAACTAGAATTTATGGAGGCTACGATGACGAATCCCATGAATATCCTTAAGGTATAAAAAATAGATCCTATTGAGAATATGTTAAGGCATTGAACTTGGACATAAAATTACAGTTAGACAATGCATGCATTACTCAAAAGGCATACACACCATCCCATGAAAGAAAATACTATATCCTTATGCCAGAAAACATATTCAAGAAAATGAGTTGATTTAAGATGGAGGTATGGAGGTAGCGAGGATACTAATGCATCAACTTGGGTATTTTCATCTAAGTATGCTTCTAGGTACAAGTAGAGCTACTCTCCAATAGATGAGGTTAAGTATGTTTTTTATCAAGAAAGTAGTTCTGTTTCAGCTTTTATTGCGCTTTGGAAAGATGAGGTAGCCAAGGGTGCCCGGTTAAGCAAGGATGCCAAAAATTTGGATCCTATTGTATAGTCTAATTTTATTACTTCTCTAATAAGCTTCAGGAAGCGGTTAGGATGGGCATTGTAAATACCCTTCCACTGTGTTACTGTTCAAACTTAAAAATAGAAGGCTAGATGTGTAGCATCAAGAATGGCCTTATGCTAGTGAATGGGAATCATAGGAGATGCTTGGACTACTGTCACCTTTGTCCAAGCTCTCAACTTCTTCGTGATCCTATTCTATTTCAAGGGGAAAGCCCTTTAATGCACCTGCCAATGGAATTTCTAACACCACTGCCTCCAATAACCTTAAGAGAATATCAGTGCCTTCAATGGAGTCAAATAGAAAATGAGGAAGATACACTAGAGAGGTTTTATCAGTCAAATATTTGTTAAATATGGACATTATAGCATAATCAGCCCACTAATACAATTGTTTAGCATATGATCTATATGAAATGCAAGCCTGCAGTAAGTACAATCATCAATTCTCTGTCAAACATCAATATTAGATAAGAATGCTTGTAACTGCAATATGCCAACGATTTATCAAGATATAACAGCCATAGGATTCAATCCAAGGAAAGACATTAATCATGACAGTTGATTAGCAGCCTGTAACTTTCACTCAGATTAACAGTGGCAGTCAATAGGTTACCTCTATCTACACTTTAGCAATATGTGATATGGTTTATCACTGCACAATAGTATCCATTCAATTGTAAGGTAAGTAAACTATTATTACCAGTAACAAAAATGTCATTTGTATCAACAATTATTAGCCAAGAAAAGGAGATATTAGCATTCACCTGTTGCACTTGAACACCTTAAGAAAAACATACATATATTTTGGTGGTATAATTACACCCTTTTATTAATAAAATTCACTGTTCATGAGTATAGATATCAGCCACAATGTTATTCAAACTTCAGCTGAAAATTGGTAATAGTTGACAGTGCAAACTTGATTTAGTATCTCATGATAAAGGTCTAGAAGAAAATCCTCAGAACTGTTCCACTCGTACTGCTTTTAGGAGAATAAAGGGTCTGAAAAATCAGCTGCCCTAACCATTTTGATTGACATTTTCCCACTTATTTATTACACAATAAAACCAAAAAAGAAGAAGGTTGTGACTGTCTAAAACATATGACATGTCATTGCAAAAATCATGAGAAGGAGCTTGGCCTCACTCTATTCATTGGATTTACATCGGTGTATACTTTGTTCGAGTTGAAAGAGATAATTAATTATCATGTCCGTGCACTCTCTCGCTGTCCAAAAATATTCGTGTGAACTTCGATGACTGGCCATTGAAGTGGTAATAGGGTTCCCAAATTGATTCAACTTGAATTTACCAATATCCTGTTTAGTTTGATGTGGAATCTAGAACTCATTTAGATGTTTCTTCACATGAAAACTCTTCTACCCCTGCAAATGGGCCAAAGGTGGTGATTCCAGTCATTACTAAATTTGACATGGATCCCATAGCTATGACAATAGCTTCTCTTACATGTCACATAGCTAACAGGAATCAATATTATTACCCAAAACACACAAATTGTAACCCACACATTGTAAATCACACAATATACAGTTGATGTTCACTGCAATATTTGAATGTGCCACTCTCATTTTTCCATAAATCCTAAAAATCAATAGTCAATAATCACTGCAGCCATATTGTGGACCCTTGCCCCTAACATAAATTAGATTTATCCTACGAGGAGAGATTAAAAAAAAGAAACTGTCATTATCATGATACCTATTTCCATGCACCCAGAAGCACCATTACAATTTAAATCTTTGAGAAACTATCCTGCAATAAATTTAAAAATCATTGGATTTACTCTTTGATTCCCTTATCAACAAATCACTGCCACACCATGATTCCTAAGATGTGACAAATCACTACCATTACCATGAAAACTACCATATTTGATTATTGCCCATCGTTGTATATCAGCTAGGGCACTCATAGCTCTACTTTTCATGGCATAAAAGTAGCATAAATCCATCTTAAGTAGTGACCTATTCGGCTAAGAGGGATCCAATCCAAATACTGATGGTGCAAAGCTGGCAATGCAGTCTTTTTATACCTCTCAGCTTAAAAGATCAAAGGTTAGGATTGCTTATGCTTTTGTGAGGGGATCTACTTTTATATGTGTGAGGGGGAGTTATTTTGTTCCAGGCTAGGAGCAGAAATAGAAGTTAAAATAATATTTTCATTAGGAACAACTGTTTCTGGGCTGGGCATGTTCATTGGCAAATTCTTAACTGCAGCATCATACTTCTTTGTAGCTGACAGTTCAGTCACAATAGTGAATTGTGAACCAAATATGTCTTCGCTGGCAGCCACTAAAACAGCTAAAGGAGTTGAACCATAAATTCTCTCAGTAGCAGATGATGTTGAACAAGAAGATTTCATTTGCATAGCCTCCAATGAAATGAGGCTAGTTTCTTCAGGTCGAGTGAAAGTTTTGATAGATCCAATGTTCCACCAAATTGTGCCATAGTTGAAAAATTTTGACCTGAAGATGTATGCACAAGATCATACCTCACAGAAGTAGCATTTGATGATGATACACTTGCCACTAAAACTGACGTGTTTGGCTACTGATGTAAATTAATTGAGTGGCCATATGATCCTGCTGGTATTGCTGAGTTCGAATTTAGTTTGTGAGGACTATTGAAAGCCAAAACAAAGACTCTACAGGATCCAAAACAAATGTCCAAATGAATACAACACCCTATTATGGATGTTCTGGAAACCACAACATACATAAATCCTAGTTGCAAGTCACGTCTTTTATTTTTCATGTCTCTTTCTTTCCAACTCAGGCTACAATGTACTGAAAAAGATTATTTGAATTTAGGACACTATTGTTAAGTAATTTATATGAGTCAGTTAGGTTCCTTTCAATGGGTTCAATTGTATTTCATTTAATTCTAGAGGTAGAAAGATAAGATGATTGGTCGGCTCCAGCAAGATGCAATTTTATTTGAAATGCATAAAAAGCTATGAAACATGACATAGTCATATAGGCCTCTATGTCCGTGTCCAACGGGTCGGGCATGTGACATGACCTAAAAAATGTCGGACATGAGTTTTAATGTGTCCTAAAACACATGACATGTTTTGGGCACGTGTCAGGATAGAAAATGAAAGATAAGGATAATACCACTTCTAAGGCACTGGCAGGAACACCTCCAACAAGCAAGATAATGACCATACAATCAAAATCGGTCTTAAAAATAATGACCTACTACCATTACTATTTCATTTGCAGAGCCTCCAATGAAATGAGGCTAGTTTCTTCAGCCTGAGTGAAAGGTTTGATCGATACAATGTTCCACCAGACTGTGCCATAGTTGGAAAATTTTGACCTGAAGATGTATGCACAAGACCAGACCTCACATAAGTAGCATTTGATGATGATACACCTGCCACTAAAACTAACGTGTTTGGTTGCTGATGTAAATTAATTGAGTGGCCATATGATCCTGCTGGTATTGCTGAGTTGGAATTTAGTTTGTGAGGACTGTTGAAAGCAAAAACAAAGATTCTATAGGAGCCAGAACAAATGTCCAAATGAATACAACACCCTATTATGGATATTCTGGAAACCACAACATACATAAATCCTAGTTGCAGGTCACGTCTCTTTCTTTCCAACTCAGGCTACAAGGTACTGAAAAAGATTATTGAATTTAGGACAATATTGTTAAGTAATTTATATGAGTAAGTTAGGTTCCTTTCAAGGGGTTCAATTGTGTTTCATTGAATTCTAGAGGTAGAAAGCTAAGATGATTGGTCGGCTCCAGCAAGATACAATTTTATTCGAAATGCATAAAAAGCTATGAAACATGACACAGCCATATAGGCCTCCGTGTCTATGTCCAATGGGTCAGGCATGTGACATGACCTGACAAATGTCGGACATGAGTTTTAGTGTGTCCTAAAACACATGACATGTTTTGGGCATGTGTCAGGATAGAAAATGAAAGATAAGGAGAATACCACTTCTAAGGCACTGGAAGACACACCTCCAACAAGGAAGATAGTGACAATACAATCAAAATCGGTCTTAAAAATAATGACCTGCTACCATTACTATTTCATTTGCAGAGCCTCCAATGAAATGAGGCTCGTTTCTTCAGCCCGAGTGAAAGGTTTTATAGATCCAATGTTCCACAAGACTGTGCCATAGTTGGCAAATTTTGACCTGAAGATGTATGCACAAGATCAGACCTCATAGAAGTAGCATTTGATGATGATACAACTGCCACTAAAATTGACGTGTTTGGCTGCTGATGTAAATTAATTGAGTGGCCATATGATCCTACTGGTATTGATGAGTTGGAATTTAGTTTGTGAGGACTGTTGAAAGCCACAGGCACACCAGATTGTGGAGGTTTATAAGTTGAATATATTCCTGACAAAGTATTAGTGTCAGAAGTTAGTTTAACAGTCCCAGTATCTGTGTGGGAATCCAGCGTTGTGCCCTTTGGACCAAATTTCAACTCTTCATGAGTCTCAGGAAGCTAGCAGTTGCTACAACAATGGAAAGGTAGTCCAACTGATGGGTAATGTACAGGTAAGAACACTTGAGCTCATGTACTTTTAATTCATGATATTATCGCAGGTTCAAACACTGGCCCATCACCAAGGATTAAAAATTGTTTAACACGTCCCCCTCACTAATAAGGTACCTGAAAAACAATTGATATTGGATATTAAATGCTATAAATAGGAGGACTATGAGAAAAAAGCTCCCAAAAGAGATTGCTAATTAAATTTTAAAAATTGCTATTCCTTTAAGGCATTGGATGACTCCCTAAACAATGTGTTATAGGAAAACAGAGGTTGCCAGATAAGAGGCAACAATTAGAATTCTGATCTCTAAGGAGTGTGGGCATAAACCTCTACTATCTATTGGAATTCTGATCCATGGTGATCTAATACAAATGCCTCAAAAAGATGGACCTAAAGACTAAAATATCTTGGGGAGAAAACATATATCATACAAGAATACTTTAAATTTCTTGGTTGGAAATCTTGAAAAATGACAAGTAGGAACACTTGGTTGGGTAAATCTAGGAGAGCTATTGACATGAGAAATTGTATCAAGAAACGCTAACCAGCATCCCATTGGCACACCCGCAATCACTAAAAAAGCATGCTAACTGTCACCAAACTTTTATCACAAAATAAGCATGTACTTTTAAATAAAAGGATAAGATGTGAGTTTGTCAAACAAATGGACTTCATCAATAGTTGTGTAATAACTAAAAGGTCGTTCCAACAGCTAGCTGATTAGCTGTCAATTCAGCCTAGGCCAGGTGCTGGAGAGTAGGAGTGTTGTCCTCAATTCAAGTTTCTCAGAACAGTTTAGTAATCAGAAAGATTGGTATATTGATTTTGTTGAGGACAAATCCAACTCTAATTCTGTATTCGAGTGGTGGATAAAATGCAAAGTTGAGAAGTGGGAAAGTTTAGATGAGAGGTAAGAGGTTGTTATTTATGACGATGTCCCTGGTTCACAGAAAAAAATTATTTTATGTTAGTTGGATAATGAAGCATAGCCCACAGTTCAATGTTTTCCTTCAGTAATAATCAAATTTTAATTGCTGACAAGAAGTGCAAGAAGATGATTTATAAGTGCCAAAGATGAGGGTTTTATCAACTGGTGGATGGTAAAAAAAAGTTGGTAGTTAGCAGATTCATTATGGTTTATCTGTTCATTTTCATGAAAGAGAGAAAGACAATTAAGGAGGGTGAATAGGAGGCAATGAATTAAAATGGTGCTTTCTCAAAGAAGAAAACACAAAACTTTGATATCTTGAAGCTCCAAGATGTTGAAAATTTGATATTTTGGAATAAGCTGCAAACGGGTTAAACGTGTTGTTTTTATTTAGGGAGTATAGGGTGGTAACCAAGCTGAGTAACCAAGGATATAAGCCAATACAAGTAGCCAAGTGAGTAGCTATGGATCCACATCCTTACTAGTCAGCTATGGAAGTGGGGGAAAGGGTCCAAGGGCATTCCTACCCATCAGAGGGAAACTTTCTTTTTGTTCTGAAACCTCTCCCTCCTGGCCTGTAACCCTAAAATGAGAAGGTTTCAAAATATGTACGTCCTCCCCCACAAAAAAAACATGGATTATTTGGGTTTTATATAATTTTTTACGCATGTAATAAGCGCTCAGGATAGCCCATTGAAAGGAAAAGTTACACATGTATATAGTCTGAGTTTGAGTTTAGCTCCGCAAGAAACCATAACCTGCAGTGCTGAGAAGGTAGCATATGTATTGGACAAAGTTGAAGATACTTACTTGGGGTTTACTGCTGAGTTGGCCAGGAAGCCTTTAGGAAAGATTTCACAATTGTCTGGTCAGGATCATTTTCGACTATAAATTAGCAGTAACAAGACATAACCTTTGAATATGGGATGAATCTAAGGGTTGAAATAAATTTTTGGGCATGTTTCAGTCTTAAAAGGTGATGAATAACAACATTAAACTAGCTTTGGTAAGTTCTAGTCCAATTTTGATGGTTAAAGCTCCAATTTTGGGCATGAGCAGGGATGGTAAGAGAACTCAATTCTCATTTACAAACTATTTGGAGGGGTTTTGAGTACATTGTGTGCCCTAGAATAATAATATAAAAAATTGATATAGCCGTTTGCATTAGAAAAGGTGAAAAAAGTATAAACAATAGTCATAAAATCCTTAAAAAATCCAAGTTTGATGTGTGTTAGGGATTCATGTGTATGAAACAAAAGCCCTATAGGGGGTGATTTACCTGTGTGACCATTCATGCCTTCTTTGGAGTAGTGTTCAACCTGCGTGGGGCACTCATGGCAAGTTTGGATAGGTTTGCATGGTAGATTGTGAAGCAATTGTTATAGTAGCATTTGTATCCTTCAGTCAAGTTGAATCCTTGAATCATTACACAAGTGGAATCCAACAAAGCGTTTGCTCCATATATCTATGGAATTTAACTTAATAAAGGTGCACAATATGGAAGTTTATGAGACGTTTTGGAGCTTGGGTCTCCTTTTGTTCAGTATATGTGACTTCAGGAAATAAAATTATAAAGATAACCAACATGTTTTCTAGTTCTTCTCATAGAGATGAATATTTCAATTTGGAAATGTCCTATATGCTTGGAGGGGAGGTTGGATTGAAACTAGTAAATATTTTTCTGTTGTTGTTTCAAAAGGCTTAGCTTTATAATTCAATATAATGCACAAAGAGTAATCCTTTACATCATTGAATTTCCTCTTACCACCACAATGAGGAAGGAAATCATATCCAATTGGGTTGTAATAGTAGATGACACAATGTACTCTCCTAGAAAGGAATGAAATCTAACTCCAGCTAGATTTGTATCATGGTGTAATGTATTTGATAACAATGTGGTTGTGTTATATGGAAAACTACCTTATGAAAGCTAACATACATTAGCTTTACTGACCCTGCAATGTTTTAAGAACAAAAACTAACTCTAGCTATATTTCCATAATTGTGCATTGTGATGATGACAATGTGGTTGTGATAGATGAAAAGCTACATTATAAAATATAACACACATTATATTCCACTCATCGTGCAATGATTTAAGGACGAAAGCTAACTCCAGCTTGATTTCCATCACGGTGCAATGTGATCAATGACGATGTGTTGTGTTAGATGGAAAACTATGTTATGAAAGCTAACACACATTATCTTTCACTCATTGTGCCATATTGTTAGAAGGGAAGCTAACTCCAACTAGATTTGCATCATGGTGTAATGTATTTGATGACATTGTGGCTATGTTAGATAGAAGACTACCTTACAAAAGCTAACACACATTAGTTATTGCTCACCATGCAACGTTTTAAGAACGAAAGCTAACTCCAGCTAGATTTCCAAAATGGTGCATTTTGATTAATGATAGTGTGGTTGTGTTATGTAGAAAACTACAGTATGCAACATTGTGTTGTGTTTTATTCACCATGTAAAGATTTAATGTTGAAAGCTAACTCCAGCTAGATTTCCATCATGGTGCAATGTGACAATGTGGTTGTGTTAGATGGAAAACTACCTTATGAAAGCTAATACACATTAGATTTCACTTATCGTGCCATGTTGTTAAAATAAAGCTAACTCGAACTAGATTTTCATCATGGTGTAATGGGCTAACACACATAAGCTTTCATTTATAGTTCCATGTTGTTAGAAGGAAACCTAACTCCAACTAGATTTTCATCATGGTGTAATGTATTTGATGACAATGTGGTTGTGTTAGATGAAAAAGTACATTATGAAGGCTAATAGACATTAGTTTTACTCACCGTGCAATGTTTTAAGAACAAAAGCTAACTCCAGCTAGATTGCCATCATGGTGCATTGTGATTGATGATAATTTGGTTGTGCTAGATGAAAAAATACACTATGAAAGCTTACACACATTAGATTTCACTCACCATGCAATGATTTAAGGATGAAAGCTAACTCCAGCTAGATTTCTAACACGGTGCAATGTGATTGATGACAATATGGTTGTGTTACATTAAAAACTACCTTATGATATCTAACACACATTAGTTTTCACTCATTGTGCCCTATTGTTAAAATGAAAGCTAACTCCAGCTAGATTTCTATCATGGTGTAATGAGCTAACACACATAAGCTTTCCCTTATAGTGCCATGTTGTTAGAAGGAAAGCTAACTCTAGCTAGATTTCCATCATGGTGTACTCTATTTGATGACAATATGGTTGTGTTAGATGGAAACTACCTTATAAAAGCTAACATACATTAGGTTTACTCAGCGTGCAATGTTTGAAGAATGAAAGTTAACTCCAGCTCGATTTCCATCATGGTGCATTGTGATTGATGACAATGTGGTCGTGCTATATGAAAAAATACACTATGAAAGCTTACACATTAGATTTCCCTCACCATGCAACTATTTAATGATGAAATCCAACTCGAGCTATATTTCCATCACAGTGCAATGTGATCAATGATGATGTGTTGTGTTGGATGGAAAACTACCTTATGAAAGCTAACACACATTATCTTTCACTCACCATGCCATGTTAGAAGGAAAGCTAACTCTAGCTAGATTTGCATCATGGTGTAATGTATTTGATGACAATGTGGCTGTGTTAGATAGAAAACTACTTTACAAAAGCTAACACACATTAGCTATTACTCACCGTGCAACGTTTTAAGAACGAAAACTAACTCTAGCTATATTTCCAAAATGGTGCATTTTGATTGATGACAATGTGGTTGTGCTAAATGAAAAAATACATTATGAAATGTAACATATATTACATTTCACTCATTCTGCAAGGATTTAAGGTTGAAAGATAACTCCAGCAATATTTCCATCACGGTGTAATGAGACAATGTGGCAGTGTTAGATTAAAAACTACCTTATGGAAGCTAACAAACATTAGCCTTTACTTACTGTGTAATGTTTTAAGAATGAAAGCTAACCCTTGCTAGATTTTTATCATGGTGCATTGTGATTTATGACAATGTAACTTTGTTAGATATAAAACTACACTATGAAAGCTTACACACATTAGATTTCACTCACCGTGCAATGAATTAAGGATGAAAGCTAACTTCAACTAGATTTCCAACACAACGCAATGTGATTGATGACAATGGGGTTGTATTACATGGAAAACTATCTTATGAAAGCTAATACACATTAGCTATAACTCATCGTGCCATGTTATAAAAAAATCTAATTCCAGTTAGATTTCCATCATGGTGTAATAAGCTAACACACATAAGCTTTCCCTTATAGTTCCATGTTGTTAGAAGGAAAACTAGCTCTAGCTAGATTTTCATCATGATGCATTGTATGTGATAACAATGTGGCTGTGCTAGATGGAAAACTACTTGATGAAAGCTAACATACATTAGTTTACTCACCGCGCAATGTTTTAAGAAGGAAAACTAACTCTAGCTAGATTTTCATCTTGATGCATTGTGATTGATGACGATGTGATTGTGCTAAATGGAAAATCACATTATGAATGCTAACACACATTAGATTTATCTCACTGTGCAATGATTTAAGGACGAAAGTTAACTCTAGCCAGATTTCCAACACGGTGCAATGTGTTTGATGACAATGTGGTTGTGTTACATGGAAAACTACCTTGTGAAAGATAATGCATATTAGCTTTCACTCATCGTGCCATGTTGTTAAAAGAAAAGATAACTCCAGCTATATTTCCATCATGGTGTAATGTATTTGATGACAATGTGGTTGTGTTAGATGAAAAACTACTTAATGCAATTTAACATACATTTGCTTTACTCACCGTGTAATGTTTTAAAAATGAAAGCTAACTCTAGCTACATTTTAATCATGGTACATTATGATTGATGACAATGTGATTGTGCTAGATGAAAAACTACATTATGAAAGCTAACAAAGATTGCATTTCACTCATCGTGCAATGATTTAAGGATGAAAGGTAACTCCAACTATAATTCCATCATGGAGCAATGAGATCGATGATGATGTGGTTGTGTTAGATGAAAAACTACCTTATAGAAGCTAACACACATTAGCTTTCACTCATCGTGCCATGTTGTTAGAAAGAAATCTAATTCTAGGTAGATTTGCATCATGATGTAATGTATTTGATGACAATGTGGCTGTGTTAGATGAAAAACTACCTTATGAAAGTTAACACACATTAGCTATTACTCACCATGCAACATTTTAAGAACAAAAGCTAACTCTAGTAAGATTTTCAACATAGTGCATTTTGATTGATGACAATTTGGCTATGTTAAATGGAAAACTACATTATAAAAGCAAACACACATTATATTTCACTCATCGTGCAATGATTTAAGGTCGAAAGCTAACTCCAGCTAGATTTCCATCATGGTGCAATGTGACAATGTGATTATGTTAGATAGAAAACTAATCCGGCTATGTTGTTAGGAGCAAAGCTAACTTGAACTAGATTTCCATCATGGTTTAATGTATTTGATGACAATGTGGTTGTGTTAGATGGAAAACTAACTTATGAAAGCTAACAACAACTAGATTTCTATCATGGTGCATTGTGATTGATGACAACCTGGTTGTGTTAGATGGAAACTACATTATGAAAGCTAACACATTAGATTTCAATAATCATGCAATGATTTAAGGACTAAAGCTAACTTCAGCTATATTTTTGTCATGGTGTTATGTATTTGATGACAATGTGACTCTTTTAGATAGAAAACTACCTTATGAATTCTAACACACATTAACTTTCACTCACCGTGCAATGTTTTAAAAACAAAAGCTAACACTAACTAGATTTCCATCTTGGTGCAATGAGCTAACGCACATTAGGCTTTTATTCACCATACAATGCTTTAAGAATGAAAGCTAACGCATTTTTAAAAGGAAAGCTAATTATAGCTATATTTTCATCATCATGTTATGTATTTGATGACAATGTGATTGTTTTAGATAGAAAGCTACATTTCAAAAACTAACACACATTAACTTTCACTCAACCGTGCAATGTTTTAAGAACAAAAGCTAACTCCAGCTAGCTTTGCATTAGGGTGCAATGAACTAACACACATTTGCTTTCACTCATCATGCCATGTTGTTAGAAGGAAATCTAACTCTAGCTAGATTTCCATCATGGTGTAATGTATTTGAGGATAATATGACCGTGTTAGATGGAAAACTAATTTATGACAGCTAACACACATTATCTTTTACTCATCGTGCAATGTCTTAAGAACAAAAGCTAACTCCAACTAGATTTCCATCATGGTGAATTGTGATTGATAACAATGTGGTTCTGCTAGATGGAAAACTACAATATGAAAGCTAACACACATTAGATTTCACTCACCGTGCAATGAGTTAAGGACGAAAGCTAATTCCAACTAGATATCCATTGTGGTACAATGTGATTGATGACAATGTGGTTGTGGTAAATGAAAAACTACCTTATTAAAGCTAACACACATTAGTTTTCTCTCATCATGACATGTTATTAAAATAAAAATATAACTCCAACTATATTTCCATCATGGTGTGATATATTTTATGACAATGTGGTTGTTTTAGATAGAAAGCTACGTTATGAAAACTAACACACATCAGCTTTCACTCATCGTGCAATGTTTTAAGAACGAAAGCCAACTCCAGCTACATTTCCATCATGGTGCAATGTGATTGATGACAATGTGGTTGTCTTAGATTTAAAACTACATTATGAAAAATAACACACATTACCTTTTACTCACGGTGCAATGTTTTAAGAATGAAAGTTAACTGTAACTAGATTTTCATCATGGTGCTATGTAATTGATGACAATATGGTTGTGTCAGATGAAAAACTAATTGATGACAATGTGGTTGTGTCAGATGAAAAATTACCTTATGAAAAATAACACACTTTAGCTTTCACTAATTGTGCAATGTTTTAAGAACGAAAACTAACTTCAGCTAGATTTCCATCATAGTGCAATGTGATTGATGACAATGCAGTTGTGTTAGATGGAAAAGTTCCTTATGAAAACAATCGCATGTTAGGTTTCACTTACCATGCCATGTTGTTAGAAGGAAGCTAACTCCATTATATTTTCATTATGGTGTAATGTATTTAATAACAGTGTGGTTGTGTTAGATAGAAAACTACCATATTAAAACTAACACAAATTAGCTTTTAGTCACCATGCAATGTTTTATGAATGAAAGCTAACTACAACTAGATTTTCATCATGGTGTAATGCGATTGATGACAATGTGATTTTGTTAAATGAAAAACTACATTATGAAAACTAACTCAGCTAGATTTCCATCATGGTGTAATGTGATTGATGACAATGTGATTTTGTTAAATGAAAAACTACATTATGAAAACTAACTCAGCTAGATTTCCATCATGGTGTAATGTGATTGATGACAATGTGATTTTGTTAGATGAAAAACTACATTATTAAAACTAATACACATTAACTTTCATTCAACGTGCAACATTTTAAGAACGAAAGCTAACTCTAGCTATATTTCCAGCACATTCATACACATACATCAATAATATAAATCCCATGTCCAAAGTCAAATAGCAATTTGGTGGTTTTATTGGAGTTGATATCTATCATTATCTAATAATTCTTGGATCTCTTATTGTTATCTCTTCATATATATTTTGTGTAATTTATATGTATATTCCTTTTTGTAAGCATGCACAAGATGTAGGGGAACAATGTTTCATGGCATACAAAAGGGCTACCCTATTGTTTTGAATTATTACAACTAGATTACTTTTTTGAACATACACTTCATATGGATTAACCTTAATTACAAACTACAATTCAAATGTGTTACAGAAATTGGGAGGAGTTACAATGGAAAATATAATTTTGACAAGAGGAGACTAGGTATACCTCCTAATTAATGGTCAAGTTGTTGGACTAGGAAAGGTTGAATCTACAGAGACTACAACTCATTATGGTGGACAAAGGCTTAATGTAGGATATGTTATGGTTTTGATAATTGATGTCATTGAACCACATTTGATTGTGGAAGATGTTGATGAAGGGGACTTACATCCATGGAAGATCATATATTTGAGGCATAACAAAGGTAAATTAAAATCTTGAAGCACATGTTAAGTGTTTTTGATAGTACATTGCTTGTTTTTTTTGAGCAAATACTAAGTTTGTTTAATTTGTTGTGTAGGTGCAAATGTCTCTTCTGCATTTTCTATTGGAGACAAGGTAGATCTTTTGCAATGTGGATTGAAGGTGGGTGAAGGCTCCATATTCAATACAGATATTGGTCATAAGGTGCATGGAAGGATGGTGACAAAGGGATCCATAGTGGTTAACATTGAGAAAGTGTTAAAACATGATGCTCTTTTGCCACATCCAACAGGATTTGAGAATACACTAGGGGGTGCATTGGGATCTTATGAGATTTGGCTAGAATCAGATTTGGAACCTCATTGTCATGATCATCCAGTAAATACTCCCCAAGATAGGCTTACATTCACATGTAAAAAGGTTTCTCTTACACATGAATGCACAGGAACAAGCGCGCGCATTGCCAAAGGGATCATAGTTAATGTCCGTGAGGATGACATGGTTGAGGGTGAAATGTTAGGTGAAAAGGAATTCGGTGTTTTTGTGGAAGACATAGATAGAAATTGTGAAAGATGTAGGATTGGGGACAAGTCTATACATTGTTTGGTTAGATGGCCAATAAATAAGTTGGTGGACAATGAAGGTGAGATTTTAAGGGTGAATTAAAATTTCAAGGAGGCACCCAAGGAAATGGCGGTATGGGATCTTATAGAGGACACAAGTCCCTTAAACACATGGGATGATGATCTTTATAATGAAAAATATCCAGACTCAATTGCTATGCACGCAATGAGGCCATATAAAAGGATTAAACGAGTTGTGGCTACAAAAAAAGTTGGAAACTTTCAAATACAAAGAGATGAAGAGAAAGAAATCCGACTTTTGGCAGTGGATAAATGTTGCAAACAAGATTGTATTCAACATGTGGATAGGAAATCCATTGCAACTACTAGAAGGGGTATGAAACTCTTTAAAAAAAATGACATTAGGGAATTTGTCTTGAATTCACTCCTTTCCAACACAATCATGTCAAAGAGCCATGGCCATGGCCTGCCTCCTACTATTAGGAAAGTAAAGGACATGAGGTTTAATAGAGATATTATTTGTAAGAAATCATGGTACAAGATACATAATATTCCTCAAAGCACCTTCTATAATTACCAACATAATTTCCAACAAGGACATGTGAAAGGAATTCATGGTAACACCGAAAAATGCAAACCACGTGCACATACTGTGGTAGCCATAGAAATATTGCACAAAATTGTAATGGATAATTCAGACTTTTCACCGAACCAAACATGACAAGTTCAAGAAGATGGAACATCTGCTCCTTTAAGATTGCTGCCATCAACGTACACCAAAGTTCTTTGTTAAAAGAGATCAACAAAGCTCTTCAAGAGATAAATTTTCCATCAATATCACAACCAACAATGAGCAAGATTTGGAATACTCATTTTCCAGATGTGGCATTCTCAAAGAACACTAACTTTAGTAAATGTAGTGAATGTATCTTGTTGAAAGCACAGATGAAGACAACGACTACAAAAGAGCTGGAAGAAAAGGCACAAGCTAGAGTGAAGAAACATAACAAGATTTTTATGTATTGAAGATATTACTACTATGCCCACAGAATTATGTCAGAGCGGTATCCAAAGGAATACTTGAGCATTATCCATGATAAAATGGACAAAACAAAGACTTCAATCCCAAGATTATGTGTCAAATCAAAATCTGTTGTAGAAACAAACTTGGGTTTGTCGTTGACAAGTATGCTAACACATGGGCAAAGCATAGGAGGTTTTGGTCATTTTTCCCTACCATTTGTACACATGGGATCACAATTTAGCATTACATCTCTTGCAAAGTGCTTGAGGGACCTTGAAGACCCACACCTTGATATGTATGGTGATTTGCTTTATGAGAGTGGAAGTTCAAGAAACACACTTTCAAATGCATTACTTCAAAACTCTATTTACTCAAAATGTAGAGTGTACAAGGATTCTTTCCTATCTTTAAATGGAAGCTCAACAAATCAAAATCTTGATTTTAAACCTCTTCCTCCACATTTGTTGTTACTGTTGGACAATGCAGCTAGTGATAACAAGAATCGTTATGTTTTCATGTTTCTATCACTATTAATTGCACTTGGTGTCTTCATCACTATTGAGGTTGGGTTCTTGCTTGTGGGGCACACCCATGAAGACATAGATGGAACCTATGGAAGAATGTCTTCCAAATTGAAAAGTAAAGATACATATTCTTTACCTGAGATGATGGATACATATCGCACAATTTAAGAAAAAAGGGTGTTTCCACCTAAACTTATTGACAAAGTGTATGACTTCAAAAGTTTTCTTAATGGGTACATCAAGGAGGGGAAAAATGCACTAGTTGGACATCTTAATGTCCAGTACTTCCAATTCCTTGTACTCAATGATGTTCTAGTTATGAGGTATAAACAATCCATCAGAGACATTAAGTGGTCAGAACCAGTGGAGTTGTGGAATATAGATGATGAAGGACGACCTCTATTTCCCACAAGGAAGCCATCTTTCTTACGTCCCAAAGACAATGATGCATATTTAAAAGAACTAAAGGAAGGATTAACATCATACATAAAAATGTGGAAAGAGACTATTGGCAATGAGAATTCACCAATTGTTACAGAGGAATGGAATGAAAAACTAGATTATTGGAAAAGAGTTCTTGATGCATTAGATGGAATCTACAATGACCATACACCCTTGGATGAAAGTGATTCTTCTTTTGATGATTTTTGGCCAAAGATGAGGCAAAATGTTAACGTTTATGGTAATGCACTCCATGCAATATCAAGTATTATGGATGGGGATTTTGATAATGTGACAGATGAACCAGTATATGTTGGACCCAAGTGCAACAAGCCAAAGCCAACATTCAATCCTAGAATTGATGTTGAGAAAGGAAAGATGTTGCTTGTTAGATCAGGAAATGAGGATGAAGGAGAGATGATTTGGATGGCAGAAGCCACCTCAGATATCTTCCAGGATGATGACAGTGAGGACCTTCATGTAAAGATTGATTGGTGGAAGCCTAGCTCAGGGAAATATAAGGAAAAAGTTTTAGAACAATATTGTGTACCGAGTCTTGATGACACAGAACTTGGATCTATTCCAATTAATACCATAGTATGGGCATGGATGCCAAAGAAAGAATATTGCAAGAAGACAAAGATAAATAAATGTGGTGTACAAGCTGTACTTGATCTGCTTGAGCGGATATAAGGAGATTAGGTGGAGATGATACATGAATGTAACTTTGCTTTTTGAATGACTTTTAGTATACATGAAGAAACATTTTTCAATGTTTGTACTATAATAAATACTCTTCAAGCTAATTTTTGAGGAATTTTATATTATTTATTGCATATATGAAATTTCACTTCAAGTTCAATTTTAATTTATGTGATGATACTTTATGCGAATTAGATAATACCATTCAAAATTTAACATTTCAATTTGTCTTTTATATCAACACAACATCTCACTGTATCAAATGTGCATAATTATATTCATTAATGCATGTACACAATCCTTTCCTTCTTTATTATTAGCTTTTGCTCACTCTCTTTAATACTACTTTGAGCTTTTCATTTTGTTCCCCTAATGATTGGTGGAGTGTCCACTTGAAACGTAGGGACATTTCAATACACACAATTTAATTCCATAAACTCTCTTTGTCA
>LPNX010119007.1:342568-448376 GCA_001517045.1 Pseudotsuga menziesii
GTGCAGGTTTTATCAATTTTTCATCATTGTGATTGATTTTCTGGATTAAACTGTGTGAACGTTTTGAGTGGACACTCCAACTATGTTTGTTACGGGAACCATGAAAAATTCATTGTGGACTGAAAATATTTCACATAACTTAATCCAGAAAATCAATCATTAAGTGATAACATCATGTTAGCTTTAATTCATGTTAGACATTATCATCAAATACATTTCATCATAAAGACAATTTAATCCATGTGAGATTTAATGCTAATCATAATGCACTGCATGTAATATACGTATTATGGATGGAGAATTTGATAATGTGACGGATGAACTGGTATATGTTGGACCCATGTGCAACAAGCTAAAGCCAAGATTCAATCCTATGATTGAATTTGAGAAAGTAAAGGTGTTGGTAGTTAGATCATGAACTAAGGATGAAGGAGAGATGACTTGGATGGCAAAAACCACCTCATATATTTTCCAGAATGATGAAAGTGAGACTCTTCATGTAAAGGTTGATTGATGGAATCCTAGTTCAGGGAAATACAAAGGAAAATTTTAGAACAATATTGGGTACCAAACCTTGATGACAAATGACTTGGATCTATTCCAGTTAATACCATGGTTTTTGCATGGATGCAAAAGAAAGAAGATTGCAGGAAGAACACAATAAATAAATGTGGTGTACAAGTTGTAATTGATTTGCTTGACTGAATATAAGGAGATTATGTGGAGATGATTCATGAATGTAATTTTGTCTTTGAACTAGTTATTAATATACAAGAAGAAACACTTTTTAAATGTTTGTTGTATATCAAATATTCTCTTCAATCCTTTTTTTGAGGAATTTTATATTATTTACTAATATGAAAATTTTGGTTCAACTTCTATGTTAATTCATGTGATGGTACTTTATGTAAATTAGATAACACCATTCAATTTTTAACTTTTCAATTTGTTTTTTACATAAACTCAACATGTCACTATATCAAATGTGCATAATCATATTCAATCATGAACTTTAAAACATCTTCTAGACTTCCTCTCTGAATAAAACATCATTTTGCTTTGTCACATAGGATTAGAAATGTGTAATCCAGGTGTTAACACAGTCCCTCTCCCCTCATGTTGTAAAGGGTGCTAGCTCAATGGAAGAGCACCTGCATTCCAAGCAGGACAATGGTGGTTCGATTCCTCCGTGCCCTAACATAAATTAAGACGTGATTTAAATATTATTGATAATATAAATATTGTAAGATATCTATATTTTCAATAAAAATATGCTCTTTTCAATTAAACACATTGTTCAAATACTTCATAAATAAATAATGAACACTTGCAATAATTAGTTAAGTTGGTTTTCCCCCTTTCCTCTTGTATATTAAAAAAATCAAACTCTACTACACTAATGCTATTCTAGTTCATAATTAATTTTGATTGTTAAAATAAATAATATTAATAAATAAGGGAGGCTTTACTAACATTAATATCATTAAAGAAATTTATAGGTAAGAAATTTCTCACGTTAATCTACAATTCATAAAGTAAACATTCATTAACTTGGTTTTTAATACACTACCACTACCACTACCAACAACAATAATAATAAATTATGTTGCTATTTGAATTCATAATTTATTTTAATCATTACAAGGTTAAAACTTAGACTTTAAAGTCATAAAATATTTTCCTGTATTGATTATAAGTGGTGTGAACTTCCAAAAATAAAACAACATACTCAAGAAAGACACAAATAATTACTCCGACAGTATTTCTAATTGTTGTAGTAACAAATACATTGTTGGTATTATGTCATAAAATAATTTAATCAACTTAACATTAAATACAAACTATAAATAATATTACTAGACATTATGTAAGGATTCAAAGTCTACGACTTTCCTCATCTTGAAAGAACTCAATCTAGCGAAAGTTCTAAATTCTAGATCCACTAAATAATTACAAATTTAATGAAATATGTGTTCTTTAGGGTTTTCCCAGGATAAATCTGTGTTGTTCTTGTGATACTGTTTCTTTCAGTGATCCTGCTTATATGCTTTTGTTATGAAAATGAAATGAAATACTGATGTCTTAGCTAAGCATATAAAAAGTTAACAAGTTTAAATGGGCTCAAATATACCACATGATAAAGGATCAGAATGTACCAGATGCAGGTCTAGAGGATATACCGTTATATGTAAACATAAGAAAATAAAGCATCACAAAGGTATCCACACACCCTGAGATTTTCCCTTGTGCTGAGGTGATCGGGTGGATCTTACCTTGAGTAGATGCATCTACTATTATTAAATGAAATGCAGAAGGACAACCCTTTTCTTCCTTCACCTTTGCTTATATAAGAAAGGATTGAAAACTACCCACTCCACAAATCATGATGACAGATGAGTGGATAAACAATTTTATTCTAGACTACATCGAATGTGGAAAGAGGATGATGATATCAAGGAAGCAATTTTGCCAGAAAGCCTCTGATGAATACGGGACTTCTAGATTACGCACTCCCTACAGGCTTATAGCCCTGATGTTGAACAAAGGTTTTGGCAGGATAAATGGGAAGTTCTATAAGATGAGTTGGATCCCATTGATATATCATGTGGCCATGCAGGGAACTATTTTCAATTAGGTGGACATTGTAGCAAACATCTTGTCTTCTTATATAGCTGCTGCACTAGGAGGCCTGCTTCAAAGAAAATCAAAATTTTACATGGGGTCGTATTTTATTGATTATATCTTATGCCTATACCCATTCCCAAAAATAAATTGTAGCTGTAATGAAACCATGGCACCCTTCTATGCTACGTATCAGATTATATGGGCTCACAAGTACCACAAATTCTACAAGCTTATCTATGAATAATTTTTGATGCCTTTACATGAGATGATCTTTCTCGAGGAGTGCAAGTGTATGTCCGAGGGTGCACTAGAATTTATATGTGAGTACAGGGACTATTTTTTCTCTAAAGAGGGCACCTATCTAAGGATGTATGGAGGAACCAGAGCCTCTTCACTACTGCCTAAGTATGCCACAGATTACATAGTCCATAAGGAGGCAATAAGACAAGTTTTCCTAGATGGATTCATAATTTTTCTTTTTGACATGAAGAAGGCTGCTTATCCACAAATTCCTTTTTGTATTGGATGCTACAAGTTCTCAAAGGTAAAAGGTGCACTAGAATTTGTCTATAATCTAGAAAATTTCCACTTCGGTGAGAAGAGTTTCCATAAGGATGATTCCCAAGCCAAGGTTTTAACACATTGTGCGTTTGTAAAAGTGCACTTTGAATACTCTGATCATTGGGACAAGGATAAAGAGATATACATAAATGCATGTAATATGAATGCTTTGAATAAGATGTTCAGACAGAATATCACAACTACATGAGGAAAAGGAAGAAGCAACAATATAGAACAAGAAGAAGAAGAAGAAGAAGTTGCTAAGAAACATGAAGAGGATCCTTGAAAGCCAATAGAAGAAGATAAAAAACTACTAGCTATGAAGGCCCAAAGGAAAACATTAGAAGAAGAGAAGCTACAAAAAAAGGTAGAAGAAAATGATTTCGAAAGGAAGAAAAGGAAAGGATACAAAGAGAATCAGAAGTAATATTGCAAAAGGAAGTTGAATAGGTAGATGAAGAGTTAAGAAAGAAGGAACAAGAAGATAAAGATAGGGAGAGTATGGAACAGGATGCTGCTCAAGATGATCCAACAAATCCTCCTTCTACATTGGGAGGCAAAATAACAAGAGGACACCTCCCTCTTATAGAGTTGGGATTAGTTCCTTTTACTACATCCAAGCATCATGCAGTGGCATGCCTGGACATGGTATTATTCGACCCAAAGAAGAAAACCATTGTTTGGATATCAAAAAAAAGATTAAAGGTCAGTACCTAGCCCACGGTAGTCACAGTGACTGAGAAATATTTCATGCAAGGCACCAAACGAGATCCAAAATTAATGGCATCAGTCACCATCCCATAATCTGAAGCTAATGCCGATAATATCAACAAATTGATGGAAAATGCAGATCAATAAAAATAAAATATGATAAGAATGAATGATAATCTAGTTAAAGAAAGAGGAGAAGGACGAGAAATGAAAAGGAAACACGAGGCAACTCTTTTAGAATTTGAAAGACTCCAAAATCCATACCAGTCTTTAGAGCGAGAAAAGGAAGCATTGGATCTTTCAAATACAATCATAGAAGGAGAAAAGAAGGACTTTGAAAATAAGATTTTAGAATTAGAGGTGCAGAATTCACAGCTAGTTGACAAGCAGGGGAGCTAAGAGCCTATGTAGGAGAGATGGAGGTACAAAACAACTCACTGGAAACTCAGCTTAATGGATAATGAAAGGAATCTTTATATCACTCCCTTCTGAGAGAAATCATTCCTAATCTGGAGGAAAATCTATCAAGTCCAACTAAAACTTGCAGAAGAGGTATATAAGACCAAGCAAGCATAAACAAGATTGCAAGAAATTTCAGCAATATCAATTGACTTCAGGAAAAGGTTACTAGAAATTGCGAAAAAATTTCAAGGGAATCTGATTTGGATAGAAGATAATGAGGCATTTCCTCGGCACTTGCGACAAAAGACAATAGAATTTTTGAGAATAGAATTGGAACTTCTAGAGTTCAGCAGCAATTTAGCTTTGAGGTTGACCACTAGGTTCGAAAAGAATTTGGAAAGGTTCGTGTATTTTTTCAAGAGAATGTGCACAACGCATAATAAGTGCTAGACCTATTCAGTGGCAAGAATCCAGGAGTTTCCAAGCAAGGATGAACACCTGAAATATCTCCAGGAAAGATTACATGAGGATGAATTAAGCATACAAAAAATTGAAGGCATCACTGAAAAAGTGGTAAAATAATGGATTGAAAAGGCCTCAGTCAACAATTGTCTTCTGGAAGACCTATATCGGGTAACCCCAACTAAAATGGCAGAAATAAAGTCACAACTAGCTGTCCACGAAGGGACTGTAAGGTTACTGGAGCCTTTAGACTACAAAACTATTGCTGCAGAAGCTGATGCATGGGGTGAATTCATTGGAAGACCAGCTGGGCCCTCTTGATTTTTTTGTCTTATCTACACGTGGCATTTTTTTGTAAATTATTATTTTTTAGTTTCATTTTCCTAGTGCAAGTCACCAGGAGACGAATTTTGTAAGTTGAGGAGTCAGGGAGCCCAACGGGAAGGGGTATTCCAAAAGTAATTTGTAAATGTGTATAAATAAAAGTAGAGGATATATTAGAAAGGACTTTTCACTATCACATACATGCTATTATTTGTAAGAAGAATTATTTCTTTTCTGAATAAAGGAGAACCAAATTTTGCTGGAGGAAGGACTATACAAGTTTCAAATGGATTGTATGGATTGCAAATGTTGAACTACTTATTTAGCTGCTATGCAACTATGAGATCATTCTAACTTAATGAATTATTTATGCAATGATGAATTATTTTACTTTCTCTAAGAAATATTGTGAATACAATGAGTAATTAATGTTTTAACATTACAAATCTATACTTGTTTATATTTTCTGCTGTGATTATGTATGTAGAATTTGAACAACTACCTGTTGGATTCAATATGCAACATTAAAGTACATTAGTTTGTTAGATAAAAATTGAGCTCCCCTTGGGGATAGGTTAGATAGATAGAATATCTTAGAATAAATTATGTTTTCTTAACTTAGAAGTGATTGAGATGCAATGATTCATGTAAGGAAAGAGGTAAGAACTTGCGCAGCTCTTTGGAGGTTCTTATGTACCAATCACTTGAATTTAGTTTAGGCACTTGAATTTCATCCTTAAACATAAAATCCTTTAAATGGTGGATTGGGCCGCAACTGGTAACGCATACTTAAACATTCTTTTAATTCTACGTTAGTCAGGCTGCTAACCGAATGGGTTCCCCACACCAAACGGTAAACTATCTAGTTGGGATCACTTACTAGGGAGAATCCCTATTGTTGGTACCTAGGATTTTTCGAGGCATCAACACTACCCCATTTGTAGCTTCATTCTACACACAATATGAAAGAGACCCGTTAGTAATGAAGAAAAAACCCAAGCAGAGTATTTCCTCTATTAATTATGGAGGAGAAAGTTATGTAAATTTCATGATTCTATAAAGTTAAAACAACCCCTAACTCTACAACCATCATAATAGGCCAGGAGACAAGATACTTAATACATCCAACAAGGAATATGTCCCTTTACTTTAAAAATTAAATAAAGGGAAAGGTGACAGATTTGGCTAAGCTTTAACTTCATTGTCTACATCCCACAGAAATGCAAGACATTGGCATTGTATACATCCTAGAGAAATGAAAGACATTGGTAGTTCAGTATGATCTATGCATTAAATAGTAAGAATAAAAATATAGACAATCACTATAATTCCTAAGCTTCACTCAAGAAGGTTTAGAATGTACATAACATAGACCATGTTCAGTGCCTCTATTTTAAGCTTTTTTCCTTTTTCCTCAGGAGATGTAGTCCTTGATGTCTTTTTGGTTTTCTCAGTTCTCTTTGGAAGCAAATTTTGCTTCTTGTATGGAAAAATCCATCTGATCAATCATATGGATGAAGTAAATTCTATTCTTGTCTAATGACTATCAGACTAAGTGCATGAAAATTACATTATGCTATCCTAAGAGTATCTTCAAGTGTGCAAGGAAATTTCTGGAATATTTATATTGACAATACTAAGGTAAAATTCAAAAGCCTTTTATTTGTGTTGATACATAGGGCACTTGTAGTCATTCATTATTCCAATTTCAATTTGTAAAACAAAGTCCTTACCTCAGCCTTCTTCTTCTTGTATAGATCCATTTCTCCCATGTAATTTTATTTTGCGTCAGCTGCAATCTTCATAGAAACATTTAACAAGGCCTTTAGTTTAGTGAAGTAGAGGTGAAATCCAATTCTTCGAGGACTTAAGGGTTGAATTTATGTAATGATATTTTCCTACAAATTGATTCTATAAATAAAGAATGAGCATACACCTGTTCATAAGTGGATCTTTCTTCCTTGGCCATGTTTTTCCATTCCTCCTTGAAAAAATTTGCAATTTTCTGAAGAGCCCATACATGAATACAAGATATATTGAGAAACCAAAAGAAAACAAATTGAATCCATGATTAAGGTATTTAAAACGACACATGCCTGCAAAAAATTTTATTTCGCTTCTAGTAGGGTTGCACTTTGTTCATTGGTAAATGAAAAGAAAGCAGTAACTATTTGTTTTGGATTTGATGGATCTTTCTCTTTCCCACCAAAAGAAGCCTAAGGATATTAGATATTTATGTTGCTTCAAATACTTCTGGGAAATGTTAAAAACCTATTAATATACCCACCTCTTACTCTTCTCCTTTCCCTCTGCCTCCTGAAATAACCAAAACATATCTAGCAAAGTTTTTTATAAGAAAACTTACACAACAGTTCACAGGTGTATTAGAGTTTAATTTTTAAAATGTGTAATCCAATACCCAAATGAACTCATGGGCAATATTTCTAGTTCATCTTCTTGCAACATGTCACTAGGACCATTATTTGTTATAGACACGGCCACGATGACACAAAGAGAATGTGGGTACCTAACAATTGTGGAGTTTAAATTGAACCCTTAATCTCAATAGCTCAAAGTAAAATAGTTCTTTTTTAAGGAACCAATTTTCACAGTTTTTTAGAGAGCTGTTGGAATTAATAGTCTTCATTCTTATAAATCATGGAGAGAATTTCTGTGAAGTTAACAAATCTTACCTTCTAATATTGCAAGTATTGTTCTAGAAGCTCAAGTGTTGTCTTCTATTTATGTTCATCATGAAGAAACTTCAGTGCTTCAATCTTACGCTCCTCTTGTCCCACAACCTTCAAAAGGCCAATACTAGAAATCCTTCTAAACATTGGATGGAAAAATAAAGGTCCATAGTGAATATCCTCTTTATGTTTCCATAATATCCTCTTTTTTTTTCTAGAATCCTGAATGGATTTTGATCAGGTTTATTCGTTGTCCTCAAAGGCTTAATCCAAACCATGCATGATGTGAAAACAAGATCAAGATACCCAATGCCATGTGTGGTTGTTGACAGTAATAAAAATAGGAGAGACCAATTTGTAAATGAGGGAGAGGAAGTACCCATCTGACTATGCATATCATGAAGTTGCATCAAACCGACAGAAAGATCAATGTTAGATCTACATAACCAACAATCTGTAAATTCAGGACAACATACTAGAAATTTGTATTATGAATCACATTCCTTTGTATTATTAATAGAAAATAGAAATTAAAAAGATGGGTATAATCACACAAGTTTCTCACTCAAAAACCATACAACCACACACTAGCAAAATCACTCTACAGTTACCCTAGTTCACTCTCTAGCAGAATCACTCTCCTAAACACTGAATAAACTACAACAACAACTGATGTAACATGCACTTTTTCCACATGAAAGTAAAACTTTACACTTAAACTTATATAACACATGCTGTAAAGAACTAAACAAATAATCAAGACTGTAAAATGAAGGGAAATATTCATCATTAAAGTAAACAATCGTAACCATATCTTCTTGAACTAGTGAATAGATGCATTAAAACATGTAAGGTCACATGCCCTTACAAAAAACAGGTCTGAACAATATGTAAAGTAAGTTTAAATAGATGTCTGAACACTGTGTAAAGTAAATAGAATGTTTTAAACTGATTCATAGAAAGAACCTTCCAAGTCAATTTTTTCAAATATATTTCGGCCACCGAATAAAACTCATTTCTATCTCCTTCAAGCATTCACATCCATTTGTTGGATCTTCATATGCAAGAGAGATGTTACTTGAGACAGAAAATACAACTATATTAGAATCAGTATCTTCAAGTGGCACTCCATGGATATTAGTAAGTGACTGAATTTGTTCAATCCCTGCGATGGCACCATCATATGGATCCTGTATGTTTACGTCATCTCGTACATGGAATAATTCAGTCTCTGCTCAAGTTATTGGGAACTGTAAAAAAAAAATATACACAAATATAAGAAAAAAATATAATTAAATTCCAAAAAATGCATAATTATTGATGTAACAAAATTAAATGCACTTATAGCTAAGTTAATATTTGAACTATCTTGTCCTGCAGGAGTTGCACACACTGATTGATAATTTTGCTGCAGTGCATCACTATTGGTAAATCATATAATTTTATCCTACATTTGATTACATCATGCATGTTAGAATAATCAACCCATAGTTTACCCATTTAGACATTAATTTAATTATTTTTGTCTTATTAGCCTAGTTCATGTGTCCCACCTTGTGCAAGTTGTATTTTACCTATCCATAGTGGTCAAACTTGCCTCATTTGACTCATGTAGCACATGGGAAATCCCAAGGAATCAAATCTTCTTTATTCCTGGCCTCCTAGGCACCCTTCTGCTTTTCAGTGTTTTAAGGCAAATAGAAAAGCTAGACTAGGTGAGGTGAACTAGTTTTTTGTCCTCTTCATCCTCCACTCTTTTCTCCATGCAAAAGCATATATGAGCTACCATTCCACCACTCTTTAGCTTTCCTAATCCTTTTTTGCTAATTCATGAGCTCCATGACAGATTTGGGATCAGCTTTTTACACCTATGGGGGATTTGCTTATTTTTAGTAAGCCTACTTTATGCTAGATTCGAATTTCTCCTCATGCATTCAAATCCCTGATGTATGTTATTTATTTAGTAACCTATGTTATTACAGGGTTCACTATTGTACACTGATTTAATATAGTTTAGTGTTCAAATCCAATTTTTAGTCTCTTTGTGAGTGATTTTGCATGATCAATTGTTAATTGTTGCGAGTAAAATTAATCTATCACCTGGTTCAATTTCCACATGGTATCAGAGCCATTGTAGATTTTTTCTCTCCTTCAAAAATTGTTTTGCAGGTTTGACATCAGTGACTGGGAGCCTTCTACTGACAGCGGGGACAGATTTTCTAAGCTATGGATCAATCACAAAAAATTATCTTGACTCCCTTCAATTTCTTTGAATGGAAAGCAGAGATGGCGATACTATTGAGAGAAAAAGGCCTCTATAGGGTGACTATGGCAACAGAAGTAGATCCCAATGCAGCTGCAGAGAAGATAAAATGGCACAACAGGAGGGATGAGGCTTATGGCCTCCTGTGTCTGAGTATTTCCAGAGACCTCCTTTTCCATCTCGATGGATTGACATCACCGAATGAAGTATGGGAGAATCTTATTGATATTTTTGGAAAGACAGATGAGATGAGGGGACATCAAATCGAAAATGAGCTGATTTATCTGAGTCCAACGAGCTTTGAATCCCTGCAACTATATTTGTCCAAGTTCAAAGCACTAGTTTTATAGCGGAAACAGTGTGGTATTGAAAAGAAATATGATCAGCTCGTACTGGCCATCCTCTCGAAGCTGGGCCCTGATTATTTAGTGTTTGTTTCGAAATTCTATGCCACAAAACTGACAGCTCGAGCCTGGAAGATGCCTAGCCTTGCAGATTTCATGGAATATCTCACACAAGAATAGGACAAGCTGGTGATGATGGGCACCATCAAACCATCCAAAGATCAAACTTTGATTGCTCGAGATTTGAGGGTGGATTCAAAAAGCAAAAAGAAAGATAAAAAGCCACCTGAGCAAAAGAGAGACAAGAAACAGTCTCCGGAGGATTCACAAGGTCCCAAGAAGAACTACCAGAAGAAGAAAAACAAAGGTGAAATGAACAAGTGCGCATACTGCAATAAGGGAAATCACTCTGAAAGCTCTTGTATGAAAAAGCAGATAGACATGCTGACCCAACTCCTAGAGAAGAATGGCATCTCCCTTCTAGAAATCTCAAAGAAGAGAGAAGGAGGATCAAGTTCAGATGACAGAGAGAGAGTTCATGCTCTAGTTGCTGGCACATCAAGCTCACCCAGTTTTATCATTGATTCTGGAGCTTCAAGACACATGGTTTCGACTAAAGAGGCCTTCTCCTCACTGGACATGTCGAAAGGACCATCTATTGTACTGGGAGATGACTCTCTCATTGAAAGTAAAGGAAAAGGAAGGATATATCTTGATCATGGTCAGTTCAGCAATGTGTTGTATGTGCCTTGTCTCGCCTCCAACCTCCTGTCAGTGTACCAGATGACCCACACTGGGTCTCCTAAGAAGGTCATATTCTCCCCCGATGAAGTTGAGATCACAGAGATCTCAAGTGGTAGAGTCATTGCAAAAGGAGTTGCAAATCATGCTCAAAAGGTATACATGTTCTCACACTTCCTACCTTACTCAAACCCCTCTGCTCTTCTCATTCATGCTAATGAAGCCAGCAAGCTATGGCATGAAATATTTGCAACCTAAATTACAAGTATCTTTCAGATCTTAGTGAAAAATATATGGTCATAGGGTTTTCCAAGATAAAATTTTCCAAAGGAGTCTACCAAGGCTGTATCCTAGGAAAACACCCAGAGCAAAAATTTGAGAGAGCTAGTCATGAGAGAACCTCTGCACCCCTCGAGTTGATCCACAGTGATGTTGCTGGCCCATTCCCTCATATGTACATGAGTCAGGACAACTATGCATTGAATTTCATTGATGAATTTTCCAGGGATTGCTGGGTTCACTTCTGGAAACACAAGTCTGAAGTTTTTGGCCTATTCAAAGTCTTTAAGGCTTTGGTTGAAAACCAGTCTAGAAGGAAACTCAAGGCCCTCAGATCTGACAATGGTGGTGAGTATGTCAAGTCTGAGTTTATTAATTATTGTGTAGATGCAGGTATTCAAATGCATCATTCTATCCCTTACACACCACATCAAAATGGTGTTGCTGAGAGGAAGAACATATCACTGAAGGAGATGGAAACATGCATGATGGAGGCCAAAACTTTGCCACCAAAGTATTGGGCCGAAGCTATCAACTATGCAGCCTATATCCAGAATAGGGTGCATCATAAACAGCTTGATGGTATGACTCCCTTCGAATCATGGAGTGGGCACAAGCCAGATGTGCCCCATTTCAGGATTTTTGGCTCAAAGGCTTGGGCTAGAATCCCGACAGAGAAGAGAAAGGCTTTGCAGCCCCAAAGCCAAGAGTGTATTTTTGTTGGATAATCTGAAGATTCAAAGGGGTACAAGTTGATAAATTTGAGCACAAATAAATCCTTCATCGAAAGGTGTGTTCAGTTTGAAGAAGAACCCCTTGTAGCAGTGGAAGTTGGTGAAGCCTCTTCACCACCTGAACCTCAAGAAGTAAGTAAAGAGTTTGTTGAACATGCTGATTCTGATTTGTCTGATGGATATGAGTTTATTGCAGACCCTAACAGCCCTACAAGGCCAAAATGGGAAGCTAGGACACTACATGCAGCAAGAGAGCTAGCTGGGGATCCCAATGACCCAAGAAGGACTAGATCTCAGTTTGAGAGTGGTCTGTGCATGAAGGATCCTATGTTTGTTGAAAAATGCTATTTGATGGTGGATTCTGATCCTAAAACATATGAAGAAGTAGCAGGAGATCCAAGATGGAAAACAACCATGAAGGAGGAGTTCAGCTCACTCCAGAAGAGCAACACATGGGAGCTAGTGGATCTTCCCCCAGGGAGAAAACTAGTACAATGTAAGTGGGTATATAAGACCAAATTTGCTGCTGATGGTTCACCACTGAAGTACAAGGAAATATTGGTAGCCAAGGGCTACTCATAGGTTCATGGCATAGATTACAATGAGACCTTTTCCCCAGTGGTAAAGATGGATTCCATCAGGCTAGCCTTAGCCATTGCAGCCTCAAGGCAATGGGAGGTACATCACATGGATGTAAAATGTGCCTTCCTGAATGGAGATCTCACTGAGGAGATATATATGCAGCAGCCTCAAGGTTTTGCTACTAACCCTTCTCTTGTGTGCAGGTTGAGAAAGTCATTGTATGGGCTAAAGCAAGCCCCTAGGGCTTGGTATGCCAAGATCGATAGCTTCTTGCTATCACTGAATTTTGTTTGGTGCAAATCAGATCCAAATGTCTATTTAAAGTTATTTAATGGTTCATTAATGATAATTGTGTTATATGTTGATGACCTACTCATTACAGGAAGCTCACAGGCTGAGATTGCTTCCTTAAAAGGATCTATGAACCAAGCCTTCTCCATGACAAATTTGGGGCTCTTAAGCCAATTTTTGGGGCTTGAGATCTCTCAAACCAAAGCTGGAATCAAGGTGCACCAGTCCAAATATGCCTTGGAATTGCTGAACAAATTCAGAATGAAGGATTGCAAAGCAAGCAAAACTCCTTTCCTTTCAGGAGTAAAGCTGGAAAAAGCTGATTCTTCACCGATGGTAAACAATACACTGTATAGGAAATTGATTGGATGTTTATTGTATCTGACACATACTAGACCTGATATTTGTTATGCAGTAAGTGTGGCTTCTAGATTCATGGATCAGCCTCAAGAGATCCATTGGAAAGCAGCCAAAAGGATCCTTAACTTTGTTCAGGGAACAAGGACACATGGGATCTTCTATAAATCAAAATTTGATCTTGATTTGATTGGATTTACTGACAGTGATTGGGTAGGTGATAACACAGATAGAAAGTCCACATCAAGATATGTGTTCATGCTTGCAGAAGGGCCAATCAGCTGGTCAAGCAAGAAACAGAGTGCCATTGCACTCTCATCTACATAAGCAGAGTACAGAGGAGTTGTTAATGCAGCAACTCAATGTTTATGGTTGTAGGGTTTACTTGGAGAGTGTGGCTTCTAACCAGAGTACTCAACTACCATCTACTATGATAAATAGAGTACCATTCAAATATGCAAATATCCAGTTCAGAAGCAGAGAACCAGACACATTGAGATCCATATGCACTACATCAGAGAGCTTGTGCATGATGGCACCATTCACCTACTCTTCTGTTCATCTTCAGAACAAGTAGCTGATATCTTCACCAAATCATTTTGTGAGGATACCTTTAGCAATCTCAAATCACTGCTGGGGATTGCTGATCATGCCGTGAAAGCATGAGTGAAGACAAGATTCTACAATTTTGTTTTACAGTCCATGTTTAAGGAAGGATTTTCCCAAGTTGGTTTTGCCTCTTTCCTTGTTTAAATGGACATGAAGTATGTAAAGGGTGACTAAGCCTTGTTTCTAGGCCCTATAATTTTCTGATATATTACTCATAAGTTAGGCTTAAGGGGGGGTGTTAGAATAATCAACCCATAGTTTACCCATTTAGACATTAATTTAATTATTTCTGTCTTATTAGCCTAGTTCATGTGTCCCACCTTGTGCAAGTTGTATTTTACCTATCCATAGTGGTCAAACTTGCCTCATTTGACTCATGTAGCACATGGGAAAGCCCAGGGAATAAAATCTACTTTATTCCTAGCCTCCTAGGCACCCTTCTACTTTTTCTGCTTTATTCCCTGCTTTTCAGTGTTTTAAGGCAAATAGAAAAGCTAGACTAGCTGAGGTGAACTAGTTTTTTGTCCTCTTCATCCTCCACTATTTTATCCATGAAAAAGCATGTATGAGCTGCCATTCCACCACTCTTTAGCTTGCCTAATCGTTTTTGATAATTCGCGAGCTCCATGATAGATTTGGGATCATCTTTTTACACCTATAGGGGATTTGCTTATTTTTAGTAATCCTGCTTTATGCTAGATTCGAATTGCTCCTCATGCATTAGAATCCCTGATGTATGTTATTTATTCAGAAACCTATATTATTACAGGGTTGGCTATTGTACACTGATTTAATATAGTTTAGTGTTCAGCTCCAATTTTCAGTCTCTTTGTGAGTGATTTTGCATGATCAATTGTTAATTGTTGTGAGTAAAATTAATCTATCACCTGGTTCAATTTCCACAATGCACAAATCAAATATCACATTACAAGCACACAATAATATAGTAGAAGAATACTAAATATAACAGTAAAACAATGAAAATCAGTCCTAAACAAATTATATCAGATTATGAATTCAAATCAAGAAATGTTTACAGGGAAATGATAATTAGATTACCTCATCAACATCACCAGTTTATTCCATGATTTGATGATTGGTTCAATGGAGGTGGCTATGGTTGACATTGTCTTTGTGAAACCATTTATGAAGTTCATTAGATGTTTATTGTAACACCCTGGTTTTGAACCCGTTTGCATTAAATGTATGTGATGTATATATTGTAATGAATCGTGGTGTGCAGCTAAAGGAAATAGCCCCACCATCGGTTTGGTTGTGTTATGTCTCGGCGTTTGGAATTGTTGCCGATAGTATATCGTGATATAGGACACATATTTGTTTGGCATCATGTAATTGTGCATTTTAATTAAATGAACCCCAACCAGCTATGTCAGTGCAACTATATTGAAAAGGGAATAATTTTCCTAAGGATAGGGGGGCGATGTTAAATATTGATCCCGTGGGAAAATCCATGTGTCAGCCACCCATTTAAGAACCTTGATGTTAGTTAAGGGTAGTTATTTTCTAGGTAGTGGTGGGTGGCAGGATTTCCCCCATGCACACTCCACGAGCTGGGTCTTCCATTCACGTGGGCAAGGAAAACAACAGGGGGCACTTACACTCTCCCATTCTCCCCATCGTTTCTGCTCATCCTCACGCACATGCTTCTGCGTCATTTTACCCAGGTAGTGAGCTGAGGAGCCGATTTTTTTCCACTGTCACCCATGATTTTCCTATGCAGAGAAATTCACGCTTGGGAAGCAGTGTGTATGTGTGTTTTTCCATACCAATTTTGGGGTGTGCATGTTCTCCTTACAAATTTGTGGTATGCGTACATGTTTTCCCCTGTCTAGGAATGAGAATCAGACTGTCTCTTCTCTTTTGGGAGTGTGTAATGTTCTCGTCGCTTCATTGTGAGATGGGGTTGTTGTTCTTTCCCTAATTTGTGTTTGATGTTGTTTTCCCCACATTCTTTATTGCTGTGGAACTAGTTATGTTTTGGCCTTTCTGTAGGTTATTGTGAGTCATTTTGGACACGATAGGGCCAAGAATGACCCAGGGTTTGATTTTATCCCCTCTCTAAGTTGTGAATAGCTTGTTTGCTGCATGTGTGCAGTGGTTGGTCTTCGGACTATTTTGGAGTGGGGATGAGGGCTTGGTTTGCTTGACAAACCTGATGTGTTCAAGAACCACATAGATAGAGCTAGGGGGATGGATTTCTTCTCCACAACCCTTGAATAGCACTGGAAGGGAGGTCAAGGCCTGAGAGACTGTGTAGTAGAGAAGGGACTGATTTCCTTGTGTTGGGTGTGTGTGGGTGTTCTAGAAGCCATGCTAGTTCTAGTGTAGCTGTCCTTAGCTCTGCAATGAGCTCACCAGCTTAGCAATTAGCCTTTCCGAGCTCCTTGATGACCTGATAAACCCAACTATGTTGGATGGGCTGATTTGTGGATGGCCTAATAAACCCAACTGTGTTGGCTTGGCTGATCTGCTGTTTTATGTATCCTTGGTTATGTGTAAGCCTGCTTGTTCCTTATTCCTTAGGGAACCATGCCCAGCTTGGGGGTGGCAGTCCTACTGAGAGATTAAGGAGAAGGCTGGCCTATGGTTGGGTGGAACGTTGCAGCGACGTAGCTGGTTGTGGGACAAGTTCTTTATAAGATAAGTATTCTTGACCATTTCGTCTCTGCATTTATATTTATTGTTTAATGAATGATGATGAACATGTTCAATGCTAGAATGAACGTATGTTTGCTTCCGTTGTTGATCCAGATTTACGAAGGAATGCAACAGAATACACAAATAACCATAGAAATAAATATGCAGCGAAAATAACACTTCATTTCATTAATCAATAACTGAAATGGGTTTACATACAAAATGGAAATAAGCTAGCTAGAGTGCTAGTAGCTTATCTCTGAGAAGAGATGTGGCGGCTACATGCCTCTGAACTCTTTGTTACAATGAGGCTCGATGGCCTATATTTTATTGAGAAACAATGGAAACCCTACACATCCAAAAACCTAACTCTAGGAGGTGAAACACCTTAATGTGGGCCTCGTTGGGTAACTTGGTACATCAATTTCCCGGGGTCATAACTTTAGCATACTACTTCCGTTTGACGTGCATGATACATCATTAGAAAGATCTGTTTAAGGAATACATCCATAAATGACAAATATCAAGTTTGGAATGGAGTCATATTTGTCGAACCATTCGATGCCAAAAAAACATCGTTTAGGGCCTCAAAACGGCTCTAGAAGTTTAAGACCCAAAAACTGCCAAAAATAGTAAATTCTACTACAATTAAGGAAACTGGAAAACTGAATGAAACAATGGTGTGGGTCCAAGAGAAATAGGTGGGTGGCCACCAATATCCTCCAGGATCATTCGTCCCCCCTTAGGAAGCAATGGTCCCCATTTCGTTGAGTTCCTCCATGAGATGAGGAAACTTCTGTTGAACTTGGTCCCTGGTGAGCCACTTTCCTTGGTGAAGAAGTTGGCCTTCTTTGACAACTTGATATAGCTGGATCTTCTACCGGAGGGTGTTCTTGACCTATGTGTCCATAATCTGATCAATTGTGGCTTGTTTCATGTAGTCGAGGTTTAACTCTGTTGGTGTGAGTTGTTTTGCCACATCTGATGTGTCCAATAGAGGTGGAAAGTAGGGCCGAAGGAGGTACACATTGAAAACTAGGTGCAGAACAAGGAATGGTGGAATACTGAGCTCAAAGGAATTATCCACGATAGCCTTGGTGATGGTGTATGGCCCATATCGGAGCAAGAAAATATTGCGGTGGGGTCTAGCGAGGCACTCCTTCTGTAGATGTAGCCACACTTTGTCTCCCACCTGGAAGTTGTGTTGCACCCAATGTTGATCATGTTGCTACTTGTACTTAGCATTGGATCTATCCAATATGTCATGAACCTATTGGATAATGTGTTGAATGCACTCAATGAAGCTGTTTTCCTTGGAAACTTCAGACTGGATATGAGCTGAATCAGGCTGAGTAGTTTCAAATGGCATGGCTACGTCAATGGGAAATATTACCTGGAATCCCAAGCCCACTTGAAAGGGGCTATGGTTGGTTGAGCTATGGAGGGCCCGGTTATAGCTGTGTTATACATAGGGGAGGCTCTCATCCCATGTGTGTATATTCTTTGAGTTGTACATGCGCAAAATGTGTATGATCATCCTGTTGACAACCTCTGTCTAGCCATCAGTCTGGGGATGGAAAGCTGTGGACGTTGTGAGCTTGGTGTCTAGCATTAATGATAGGCTAGACCAGAATGTAATAAGGAACCTGTTGTCTCGGTCTGAGATTATAGACTGTGGGATCCCAAAGTGTACCCACACTTGTTCAAAGAAGAGTTTAGCAGTGGCTTCTGCTGTGATATTCTTCTTGCAGGCCGCCATTATGGCCATATTTGAGAATCTGTCAACGACCAAAAACACACAGTCATTGCTGTGCTTAGTAGAAGGAATCCCTAACATGTAATCCATGGAGATGGATTCCGAAGGTCGACTAGGGGTAGGCAATGGAGTATAGAGGCCTTTATTCTTGATGGATGGTTTGACAATGGCGCAGGCAGTGCAAGATCGGATGTACTTCCCGACATCCTATCGAAGGTTCGGCCAATAAAAATACTTCTACAATACTGCCACTATTTTCTCGACCTTGAAATTCCCAACGACCCGAATGTAGTGCGCTTCCCAAATCATCTTGGCACGCTCACTTGAAGGAACACAAAGGTGTCCCATGTGACATAGTAGTACATCCTGGAGGTGAAATTTTGGAACTGGGTTTCCCTCTAGGAGCGTTTGGTATGTGTGGTTGAATTCTGGATCACTCCTATAGAGAAGTGGCCAATCAGAAGTCTCGTTCCCACAAGAGTTGAGCACAGTCGTTATCGCCACGATCGGTGGTTGGCTGAGGTAGTCTGCAGCATTATAGGTGCTTCCCTTCTTGAACTTGATGTTCAAATGAAAATCTTGTAGATATGTGGACCAATTTTGATGGTGATTTTTCTGTAACTTCTCTTGTGTCTGCATGAACTGTGGGGGTCAGTGGTCTGTGTGGATGATCGTTTCCTTCCCCAAAATGTAATTCTTCCATTGTTGGCAAGCCTGTACAATGGAATAAATTTATTTTTCATAAGTGGAATATTTGCAGACTGTGTCTCACTTTTATATGCCACTAGATGCCCTTGTTGAGTAAGGACTGCCCCAATAGCATAGTCAGAAGCATCTGTCTTGATCTCAAATGGTTGTTGCAAGTCTGGTAATGTTAGCACTGGGACACAGCAGAGGCGATGTTTCAATTCTGCAAACGCCTTCTGCTGAGTTTTCGACCAAAATAATTTTTCTTTCACTCCTCCCTTGGTGACTTGACTCAAGGGCCAAGTGATATGAGAGAATCCCAACACGAACCTATGGTAGAAATTAGCAAGGCCCAGAAAGCTACAAAGCTCTGTTAGAGTAGTTGGGGCTGGCCAATCCCAAATGACTTGGATCTTGGTTGGATCCACATGTGCCCCACACGCATCAATAATGTATCCCAGATACTGAACCTGGGTCATGCCAAAAGTGCACTTGTCCAAATTGGCACACAACTTGTGCTGCCGCAATGTTTGGAGGACCCATTGGATGTGGTGGAGGTGCTCTTCCCAAGTCTGGCTGAAGATCATGATGTCATCCAAGTACACTACTACAAATGAGTTGGTGAATGGCTTCAAGATGTCGTCCATCAATCTCATGAAGGTTGCAGGAGCATTCATCAGCCTGAAAGGCATGACCAACCATTTAAAAAGGCCCTCCTTGGATTTGAATGCAGTCTTCCATACATTGGTCGGTTCGATTGGTACCTGGTGATACCCATACTTTAAGTTGATACTGCTAAAATATTTCACCCCTTTAAGCTGGTCCAGGAGGTCATCGATCCATGGGATTAGGTACCTATTCTAGATAGTGATCTTGTTCAATGCCCGATAGTCAATACAAAGTCTCCAAGTCCCATCCTTCTTCTGTACCAACATGATCGGGCTCCCACAGGGCGATGAACTTTGCCGAATATGACCCTTCTGTAGAAGCTCTTGAATTTGCTTCTTTATTTCATCATTCTCTAGAACAGAGCGTCGATAGATTGGTCCATTGGGCAGTGGCACACCTGGGGTTATATTGATGGGGTGCTTGACCTGACAGTGGAGAGGCACCCCTATGGGTGAGGTGAATATGTCTTAGTACTCCTCCATGACCTTGTCCATTTGTTTTTGTCGTGCGGAGGGGCCCTGTTTGGAGGTTGTGGTCATGATCTTCTTCTTTCCTTGAGGGTGGATCATCAAGAAAACAAACTTCCCAGTTTTGGAAATGAGCTTACTGCATTGTTTTGTAGTAACCAAAGAGATATCGGCAGGGGGTGGTACCTCTGGTATCCTATACAAATGATTTCCCAACGTAATAATATTAGCACGAGGCCGCAACTCATACACAACATGTTGCTTCCATAAGTATGGTTGACCTAATAGTACATCACAAACATCAAGAGGAGCAATATCACATAATACCTCATCGGTGAAGGGCTTGATGTTGTAGGGAAGGCGTCACTACTGGCTGATGCGAAGATCTCATCCTTAGTGAAGCCACCCTATTGTGTATGGATGTGGGTGTGCTGTGGTCAACAAACCCAACCGCTTCACGAGCTCTGCTGAAATCAGGTTCTTTTGGCTGCCACTATTGATAATGAACTATAGCGGGGAACCCTTTACCCACATCTGGGAGTGGAAAAGACGCTTCTCCTCCTCTAAATCTTCTGGTTCTTCCTTTTGGATCTTAGTGGTTACAATGGTGGCGTTGGGCTCTGCATCAATAATATTATTCCCTCTGTCATTCCCCTTCTCAGGTTTTGATTCAATGTCAGAGTATGCATCTGATTCAAAAGCCTTTATCTCAGCCACCAGTGACTACTTAGCTCGACACTCACTTGTGTTGTGAGTGGGGCTCTTATGGAACTCACACCACTTTCCCGCTTCCTTCTTCGACTTTGCAGTGTTGCTCTTTGCTTGCATATTTGGAAATTTTTCTTGAGTCACCATGCCTTGGTTGTGTCCTTGGTTCTACGGTTTGGGGGCACCTTTCCCTTGATTTTGATTCACAGATCCAAAGTCTCACTTTTTCTGTTCGAATTTTTGCAAAAATTTGGCAGCATACCGATATGCCATACCAAGCGAGGAGATGTCGAGGAACTCCATTTCCTCTTGAATGTATCTATGTAGACAATTGCATTACTTCAGTACCAAATGTTTCTCTGAATCTTTGATACCCAACTTGGTGCGTAGGGTATGGAACAGATTCGTCAACTCATGCACATCTTGATCTCTTTGCTACCGCAGCCTAGTCCATTGGATGTACTTGTCCTCGTAGCTCCCCACTGGATAATATTGTCCCTTTATGGCATCTTCAAAATAATTCCAAGTGGGTATGGCTGAGAACAGAGAGGGTTCCTTGTCACGTCCCCATGCCTCCGACCGATAAAGAGGACGCGACTACAAGCCTCAAACACTCGGGCTAAGATCCCCATGAACATGCACAGGTATAAAATTTGCTGAAACAGAATGCTTAAAAAAAATTGAACTAAAATATGCACACAGGATTGTTTATCATGCACAGATGCAATTTAATCCTCATACACAGTGAAAAACCAATAGCATTCATACATGCATGTATTCATTTATCATGTTCATCAATTCCATTAATAGAAATTAAGATTGCAGAAGTGAAATGGACAAGATGACTTATCTTATGAAAGCTCCGTTCCGCAACCAGCTACGTCGCTGCAACGTTCCACCCAACCATAGGCCAGCGTGCTCCTTAATCTCTCAGCAGCACTGCCACCCTCGAGTTGGGCATTATTTTCCAAGGAATAAGGGAACTAGCAGGCTTACACATAGCCAAGGATATACAAAACATAGCCAAGCCAACACAATTGGGTTTATCAGGCCATTAAGGAGTGGGAAAGGCTAATTGCTAAGCTGGTGAGCTCATTACAGAGCTAAGAACACCTACACCAGAACTAGCCTGACCTCTAAGACACCCACACACACCCAACACAAGGAATCAATCCCTTCTCTGCTACACAATCCCTCAGGCCCTGCATTCCCTTCCAGTGCTATTGAGGGGTGATGGAGAAGAAGGATATCCCTCTAGCTCTGTCTGTGTGGTTTCTAGCCACTAGGTTTATCAAGCAAAACTAAGCCCCCATCCTTGCTCCTTACACAGTCTGAAGACCCGCCATTGCACATATGCAATCACTCGAAAATTACAGTTGAATAGGGGAAATGATTTATGAGTCGTTATTGGCCCTCTCGTGGCCAAAATGACTCCCAACATCTGAATTACACAGTCCCAAACAAACAGTAAACGTGGGGGAGAACAACAGTTCCAATCTCAGCATTAAAATGACGAAAATTACACAACCATACCGGTCTGTAAGGAGAACATACAGCTGAGGACGTGAATGGCTGTTATTAGGAAATTCATGGGTGAAAACGCACAGCTCTCAGCTTGCTGTATCAGCTGGAAACCAGGAAAATTCCTATGCGTGAGGAAGCAATCCGACCTAGTGAGGAAAGGAAAAGATAATGGAGGTCCTGCGTGAGGAAAAACAGCTCTATTTTTGCCTGTGGATCAACAAACAACAGAAAGGACACGAAATTTCAGTGCGTGGGTGCTCAGCAACTCGTGGAGAGAGGAAGAAAAATCTGCGTGGGTGAAGAGTGAATTTTCCTTTCCATTCAAAAGTCAACTATGGGTGGAGTGTACGTGGAGGCATGGACTAATAGTCCTTCCATCCCACTCCCAAACAATTAACTACCATAACTTTCCTCAGCTACCAGAAAAAATTATTAACTGAAGGTGGTTAGGATAAAACAAAAGAAGATGACACATGGGTTTTTCCCCCTTTTGGCTCAAGGTTTGACAAATTCCCCCCCCACATCCTTATCCTTGGGAAAATCATGCCCCTTTCGATTTAGTTACTGCGACTGTAGCTGGTTGTGTTTATTTTTAATTATAGATGCATATTTACATGAGGATAACTCAAAACATATGCCGCATGCCCCGATATACCATCGGTGACAATTAAAATGCAAACATAACATAACCGATCAATGGTGGGGCCTTGGCCTTTAGCTCCACACCATGATCATTTACAATTTATACATCATATACATCTAATGTAGCAGGGTCAAAACCGGGACATTACATTCCCCTCCCCCTTCAATAGCACTCTCCTCAGTGCTTTACAAAATTTGAACAAAATGCTACACTGGTATCGCCTTAGTGTTCCACAGAATTGAACAAAGATGGGTGTGCCAATCGCATGGCATCCTCCAGCTCCCATGTAGCCTCTTCAGGTCCGAAGTGCTCCCATTGCACCTTTACCTGACCTATGGCTCGCTTCCGGAGCATTGTGACCTTCCCGTCAAGGATGCGCATTGGCTCGATTCGAAACTCTCCCTCAGGTTCCACCTGAATCACATCCCAATTTATCACATGGTTAGGATCATGTCCATATCTCTTAAGCAAAGAAACATGAAAAACATTATGAGCTCTAGTGCTAGCAGGCAATGCAAGTCTATATGCAACTGGCCCTATTCTTTCAAGCACTTCAAATGGCCCACAATATCTTGGTGACAACTTGGCACAACTTCCAAGCTTCAAGGAACTCTTCCTTGCCCTCACTCTGAGGTAAACATGATCCCCAACACTAAACTCCCTGTTCACCCTATGCTTATCTACATAGCTTTTATGCCTGTCCTGTGCTGCTTTCAGCTTCTGTCTGATCTTTATGACCTCTTGCTCCATTTCCTTGAGCAATTCCGGTCCAAGCACAATCCTGTTCACTGGATTATCCCAAGTCACTGGTGTCCTACACCTTCTTGCATACAAAGCTTCATACGGACTCATCCCCAAGGATGCCTGATGCCCATTTTTATAAGCAAAATCTACCAAGTGTAAGTAATCTTCCCACTTGGTTGATTTGTCCATTATATACATGTGAAGCATGTCCTCAAGCACCTGATTAACTCTCTCTGTCTGCCCATCTGTCTGAGGATGGTATGCGGTGCTGAGATTTAGCTTTGTACCCAAATATGCAAACAACCCCTTCCAAAAATTGGAAGTGAACTTGACATCTCTGTCAGATATGATTGCCTTCGGTAATCCATGCAATTTGAATATCTCCTTCATGAAGATCCTTGCAATGTCGCCAGTCTCATACGTAGACTTAACAGGTATAAAATGTGCTGCCTTAGTCAACTTGTCTACCACAACCATGATGGAATCATGTTGCCTCCAAGTCATTGGCAATCCTGTAAATAAAATCCATGGAAATAATTTCCCATTTCCATTCCGGAACTGGCAAAGGCTACAACAAACTTGCTGGATGTTGATGCTCAATATTTACCTGTTGACACTTCATACACCTTGAAATGTATTCAGCCATATCCTTTTTCATACCTAGCCAAAAGTACTGCTTTCTAGCTGTAGCAATTGTCTTTTGATATCTTGGGTGACCAGAATACGGAGCTTGATGGATTTCATCCATAACAACTCTCCTCAAATCTGCTACATCTGGAATATAAATCCTACCTTTAAAAGTGAGAAGTCCATCTTCTTCCAATTTATATCCCTCATACCTCTTCTCAAGACTTTGCTGCTGCAATTTGTCTTTTAGCTGCTCATACAATTCATCTCCAGCAACATGATTAGAAATCTGCTGCCTCAAATCTGGTTGACAAATACTAAGAGATGCCACATGCATTTCTTGCATTTTCCTACTGAGTGCATCAGCTACCTTGTTCTCTTTTCCCTTTATGTGCTTGATTTCAAAATCAAACTCACATAAAAACTCCAGCCATCTTGCTTGCCTAGCATTCAAGGTAGGCTGATCAAACAAATACTTCAGTCCACAATGATCTGTCCTAAGCTCAAATCTCCTACCCATCAAGTAATGCCTCCACATATTGAGAGCATGTACTATGGATGCAAGCTCTAGATCATGGGTGGCATAGTTCTTCTCATGTTCCTTCAGCTTTCTCGACTCATAACATATCATGTGGTTGTCCTGCATAAGGACTCCTCCAAGCCCTTTTCCACATGCATCGGTACACACCACAAAATCTTTCTCTGGATCTGCAACCTTCAAAACAGGTGCACTAGTGAGAAGATTCTTCAACGTCTGAAAACTTTCTTCACACCTTGATGTCCATTCGAACTTTATCCCCTTCTTTTGCAAAGAAGTGATAGCATGTGCAACTTTGGAGAATCCCTCAATGAATCTCCTGTAGTATCCTGCAAGTCCCATAAAATATCTTACATCTCTTACATTTCTTGGAGTAGGACAATTTATAATGGCTTCAATCTTTTCAGGGTCCACAGATATACCCTCTTCCGAGATAATGTGACCCAAATACTGAATTCTATCTCTATAGAAGTCACACTTACTCAGTTTTTCATATAACTGATGCTCTCTGAGAAGTTTCAATGTCAACCTCAAATGTTCTTCATGCTCTTCCTCATTCTTAGAATAAACAAGAATGTCATCAAGGAAAACAAGAACAAACTTGTCCAAATACCTGCTGAAGACACTATTCATAAGGCACATAAATGTAGCTGGCGCATTTGTGAGACCAAACGGTACCACTACAAACTCATAGTGCCCATACCTTGTCCTGAAGGCTGTCTTATGAATGTCTTCATCCTTGATCCTTACCTGATGGTAACCAGACCTCAAGTCAATCTTAGAAAATACCTTTGCTCCTCTCATTTGATCAAAGAGGTCATCGATCCTAGGCAAAGGATACTTATTCTTCACAGTAACCTTGTTCAACTTCCTGTAGTCAATACATAGCCTGAGTGTACCATCTTTCTTCTTTACAAACAGAATGGGTGCTCCCCAAGGAGACACACTCGGTCGGATATACTTCTTTTCCAACAACTCTTGCAGTTGCATATTCAATTCTAGCATCTCCGGAGTACTCATCCTGTAGGGTGCCTTGGACACTGGTGCTACTCTTGGCACAAGTTCAATTGTGAAATCAATGTCCCACTTTGGAGGAAGCTTTGGAATCTCATCAGGAAACACATCCCTGAATTCCTGTAACACTTGATAGTCCTCCAACCTAGGAGTTTCATCTCTTGTTTCCTCCAAAATTTGAGCTGCATACAACTGGAAACCCTTCCTACAGAACTTCTTTAACTGCATTGCTGAAACCTGCCATACTGAAATCTCCTTTGGAATGCCCTTCACAACTACTAGGTTTCCTTCCTCATTCATGCATTCGAAATTCTTATTGTAGCAATCAAGCTTCACCTTGTGGGCTTCTAACCAATCCATTCCAATGAGAACATCATAGGAACCAAGCGGTAGAACATTCAGATCTACACAAGTGGCCAATCCATTCATGACCAATGGAAACTTCTCTACCACTTCACTGACCTTTCTCTTAGTTCCAGTGGCTAGCTGAACTAACCAAGACTTCCTATGCTTTACTCTCTTAAAAGCACAAATCTCTACTACTCTAGGAGTGAAGTAACTATGCGTAGAACCAGGGTCAATCAAAATAGAAACAGATTGCTTAGCAATCTCACCTGCTACTTCAACTACAGCTGATTGGTGATCTGCCTGGTGGTCCTCCAGTGCTGCATAGATCCTAGGGACTTCCCTTGCTACTTGACCCACTGTTTCTGCTTCTTGAATGTTATAAGCTGGCCTTGCACTCTCATTCTCGAGTGGAAAATTTTTGCGCATGTGGGGTCCTCCACATTTCCAACATTGAAGTGGCCCTCTATTATGTTTTGGATCTTTAGGCTTTTCTTCGGTCACTCCAACTGGCTTACTCGCAGCTTGGGATGGCTACTTATGCTGATTCCTGAAGCTAGAAGGTTTGAAACCTTTCCTTCTTTGGTCAAAATTCTCGTTCTTCTTGTCCTTTCATGCCTTATGATAATCCGGCTTACCTTTGCTTTGCTCATAGCAATACTTAGCCTTTCTTATTGCTTCTTCAAGAGTTCTAGGTTCATAAAACTCAATTCTATCTTTGTAAGACTGAGGTGATCCACTTAGAAAGCGCTGAACCTTCAATTTTTCATCTCTGATGTACCAAACATACCTCAACAGCTCCAAAAACTTATTTGCATACTCTTCCATAGTCTGCTGTCCCAATCTCAGCTCATGGAACTCCTTAATCTTGTCATCATAATACCTGTCAGATAGGTATTTCTGCTTGAAATACTTCTTGAACTGTTTCCACTTAAGCCTCCTTTCACTAATCCTCTTCACTTGCTTGAATTGTTCCCACCAAATGGATGCTCTTCCATTCAGATTGAATATGGCAACTCTTGCCTTCATGTTTCCTGAATAATCATGCACTTGAAAGTACTTCTTTATACCAAGAAGCCAAGCTTTAGCCTCTTGTCCAGTCTTTACCTCACCATCAAACGTAGGAGGTTTAGCTTTCTTGAATTCTTCTCGAGTGTGATCCCTATGGTGTCTCTTTCTTTTTCTTTTATGAGAAGAAGAACTGGAATCCCCGCTGGATTCTTCAGAATCAGATGTTCCACTAGAAGTTCTTCTCCTTCTCCTAGTACTGCTCTTACTGCCTTCTTGTCTCATTGTACCTCGCCCAGAGTCTATGTTTCTTTGCAAGTCTGTCAAACTTTGCAACATAGCAGCATTCAACTGATGCTTCTCTTCCTGGGCCTTAATCAAGCTTCTCATAGTAGCTGCAGCATCTGATGATGTCTCTTGGAATCTTCTTCCATTAGACTCAATGTCATCATTTCTATTACGGACATTTTCTCCCACGGCATCTTCTGCTCACTCATAGGAATCCTGAGCATCATACCCATCATGGGTTCTCATGACTGAACCGCAACTTACTTACCAAACTGTACTACCTGGAATACTTCCCTTGAAGGTGACTATGATTCTACAAACGTGTTGATAACACAAATGTTAGATGCATACATTGATACAAATCAACATTACTTACCTTCCCTTGGAATAATCATAAAATTACAAATGCCCAAACACACAAAATTTTCTTCATCAAGGAATGATTGTCTGAGGAGGACGACGGGGGTTAAGGGGGCTTGCCCCCTTGTGGCTTCCCTACGTCACTGCAGGGTGGGTTGAGGGCAGCGCCCTCGTTTTTTTTTCTTTTTTCTTTTGTAAAAAATTAAGTTTCGCGCAATCCAACGCATTAGATCGCTGCCAATTTCTCTTTTTCAATCCCTGAAAATTCACTAAAAAACAACTGAAAAATCCCTCTAGAAACAATCGAAATTCGCCGGTTAAACCCCATGGAAAACCCAAATTTTCCCTTTTCATAGAATCAGATCTCATTCCCCATTTCCTTCCACTGAATTGGCTCCTCTTTCTATTCTTTCTTCCGCAGAATCGACTTCTCAGAAGCTCCAATCCTTCCGCAACGGCGGCTCGCGGAACGTTTTCCCTTCCGATTGGCGAACTTATTTTTTGACTGTCATCAACATCGGCTGTTGGATGTCTTTCCACATAGGAAGCCAAATGACTTTGGCTTCTGCAAAGGCAGACTGGAAACTGCTTTCTCTTCCGCAACATCAAAAGTCGGAAGCATTCTCTCTTTTGCAATGGCGGACGTCAGACCACTTTCCCTTCCGATTGGCAGAAGTTCACTTCACGGATTCTTTCGATTTGGCACTTAGAACAATTTTAATGTTGGGCATTGATGGACTTCTTACATCGGAAGTAGAAGGACTTTGGCTTCCGCAATGGCAGACGCGCAAACCTTAACTTCTTCCAATTGGGCGCTTTAGAAAAATTTGAACATCGGACATCGGTGGACTTTCACATCGGAAGCCAATTGGCTTTGACTTCCGCAACGGCGGCTCACCAAACCTTAACTTCTCCCGATCGGCACTTAGAACAACTTGAACGTCGGACGTCGATGGACTTCTGACATCGGAAGCCAAATGACTTTGGCTTCCGCAACGATAGACACTTAGGCAATTTTTGCGGATTTCCCAAACGGTTCCGCCGTCGGAGGTCAGATGACTTTCACATCGGATGCGGAATCGATTTGCCATCTGCAATGGTGGATGGGAAAATGTTAAACCTTCTACTACAGCAGAAGTAAATTCCGCCAATCCTTCCAACTGTTCAAACACTTAGGCAATTTTTGGAAACTTGCTGCTGCCCTGCCGAACAGAGAAGGTAATTCTACCTTCTGTCACTACATTTTCTTGGCCCATAGAGGCCCATTGCTGCAACCCAGAGCTCTGATACCATGCTATCACATCCCCATGCCTCTGAACGGTGAAGAGGACGTGACTACAAGCCTCAAACACCTAGGCTAAGAGCCCCATGAACATGCACAAGTATAAAATTTGCTGAAACAGAATGCTTAAACAAAAATTGAACTAAAATATGCACACATGATTGTTTATCATGCATAGATGCAATTTAATCCTCATACGTAGCGGAAAACCAACAGCATTCATACATGCATGTATTCATTTAACATGTTCATCAATTCCATTAACAGAAATTAAGATTGCAGAAGTGAAATGGACAAGATGACTTATCTTATGAAAGCTCTGTTCCATAACCAGCTACGTCGCTGCAATGTTCCACCCAACCATAGGCCAGCGTGCTCCTTAATCTCTCAGCAGCGCTGCCACCCCTAAGATGGGCATGATTCTCCAAGGAATAAGGGAACTAGCAGGCTTACACATAGCCAAGGATATACAAAACACAGCCAAGCCAACACAGTTGGGTTTATCAGGCCGTTAAGGAGTGGGAAAGGCTAATTGCTAAGCTAGTGAGCTCATTACAGAGCTAAGAACACCTACATCAGAACTAGCCTGACCTCTAAGACAACCACACACACCCAACACAAGGAATCAGTCCCTTCTCTGCTACACAGTCCCTCAGGCCCTCCATTCCCTTCCAGTGCTATTCAGGGGTGATGGAGAAGAAGGACAACCCTCTAGCTCTGTATGTGTGGTTTCTAGCCACCAAGTTTATCAAGCAAAACTAATCCCCCATCCCTGCTCCTTACACAGTCTGAAGACCCGCCATTGCACATATGCAATCACTCAGAAATTACAGTTGAACAGGGGAAATGATTTATGAGTCGTTCTTGGCCCTCTCATGGCCAAAACGACTCCCAACAATCAAATTACACAGTCCCAAACAAACAGTAAACGTGGGGGAGAACAACAGTTCCAATCTCAGCATTAAAATGACGGAAATTACATAACCATACCGGTCTGTAAGGAGAACATATAGCTGAGGACGTGAATGGCTCTTCTTAGGAAATTCGTGGGTGAAAACGCACAGCTCTCAGCTCACTGTATCAGTTGGAAACCAGGAAAATTCCTGTGCGTGAGGAAGCAATCCGACCCAGTGATGAAAGGAACAGACAATGGATGTCTTGCGTGAGGAAAAACAGGTCCGTTTTTTCCCGTGGATCAACAAACAACAGAAAGGACGCGAAATTTTAGTGTGTGGGTGTTCAGCAACTCGTGGAGAGAGGAAGAAAAATCTGCGTGGGTGAAGAGTGCATTTTTCCTTTCCATTCAGAAGTCAACTATGGGTGGAGTGTGCATGGAGGCATGCACTGACAGTCCTGCCACCCCACTCTCAAACAATTAACTGCCATAACTTCCCTCAGCTACCAGTAGAAATTATTAACTAAAGGTGGTTGGGATAAAACAAAAGAAGATGACACATGGGTTTTTCCCCCTTTTGGCTCAAGGTTTGACAAATTCCCCCCCCACATCCTTATCCTTGGGAAAATCATGCCCCTTTTGATTTAGTTACCGCGACCGTACCTTTTTGTGCTTATTTTTAATTATAGATGCATATTTACATGAGGATAACTCAAAACGTATGCCGCATGCCTCGATATACCATCGGTGACAATTCAAATCCAAACATAACATAACCGATTAATGGTGGGGCCTTGGATTTTAGCTCCACACCATGATCATTTACAATTTATACATCATATACATCTAATGTAATGGGGTCAAAACTGGGACATTACATTCCTCCTCATCCTTTCTCACAGAGTAGGTTTCCCACCAGTCCTTGACATGGGGGGCGGCTTTGAGTAGAGAAAAAATAATCTTTTCCCAGTCAGAAAAGTCATGAACTGTGAAATACCCTTCTAATAGATTCAACCATCTATCTACGATGTCTGCATCTATTTTACCATCAAATATGGGAATGTCAAAGTTTACTTGTACCTTAAAAGGGGTTGCTCCTTCAGAGTTCCTGCTAGATGCAAATGCGCCGCCAGTGGGAAGTCGTTGAAGGATTTGGGAGAAGTTATCTATTATCATGTTCCTTTGTTTTTCAAGGGCCTCCTCAAGCAACATTTTGATGGGATCTTCTGCACCCTCATCTTTCTTTTCGTCCCCCATGGGTGGCCGTCGGGATTTGTGAGGCTGATCTTGCAAACGTTTAACCAGATTGAGCCCTAACTCTTTTTACCTCACCCTCATTGGGGACATGCAAAGAAGGATCAAGAAAGAGTAGATTGCTCTGATACCACTAATTCGGATTTATGCAAGAATCCAACAGAATACACAAATAACCATAGAAACAAATATGCGGTAGAAATAACACTTTATTTTATTAATCAATAACTAAAATTCGTTTACTTACAAAATGGAAATAAACTAGCTAGAGTGCTGGTAGCCTATCTCTGAGAAGAGATGTGGTGGCTACATGCCTCTGAACTCTATGTTACAATGAGGCTCAAAGGCCTATATACTATTGAGAAACAATGGAAACCCTAGACATCCAAAAACCTAACCCTAGGAGGTGAAACGCCTTAATGTGGGCACCATTGGGTAACTTGGTACATCAATTTCCTGGGGTCGTAACTTTAGCATACTACCTCCGTTTGATCCGCATGATACATCATTAGAGAGATCTGTTTAAGGACTACATCCATAAACAACAAATATTGATTTTGTAATGGACTCATATTTACCACTCCATTCAATGCTGTAAAAACATCGTTTAGGGCTTCAAAACGGCTCCGAAAGTTTAGGATTTGAAAACTGCCAAAAATAGTAAATTCTGCTATAATTAAGGAAACTGGAAAAATAAAAGAAACAATGGTGGGGGTCCAAGAGAAATAGGTGGGTGGCCACCAATATCCTCCTGGATCAGCTGTATGATAAATAATTATGTATTTGTGCATGTTCTAGTTCAAAGCATTTTATTCAATTTTTAGGTATCTTCATGTTCATGGGGATTTTATCCTAGATGTTTAATGACATGGTAGCATCCTCTTCACCGGTCGAAGTGTCGGGGACAATACATAGTGGTAGCAGATCCATCATTGCAGCATTGGGCCTTAGAGGGCCATGAGAAACCAGCTATTAGAGGCTGGTTGCCTTCTGCCCAGCAGAGACCAGAAATTATGAGATAAAATGTTTGAAATTTTTTCTAAGTACCAGAACTGTCAGCTCATCAGAATTCTTAGTGGGAATCTCCTCTGATGCAGTGGATAGCTAGGATAAATTCCACCCGACGGAGGATAGTCGGAGGAAAATTTTTGAAATTTTTCTAAGTGCTCGTCGGTAGAGAACAATGGAGGTTGGAGCCGTAGTGTCGGAGGAGATCAGCTGAAGATCGTTGAAACATCAGCCCTTTTAGTTGAAATACCATCTGACATAGACCATCGGCAATCGACAAAGTTTAGTTGATTGATCGGTGAAGGTTAGTGGATGAGAGCACCGACATGGAGGAGATCACCGAAAGGAAGCCGACACATCGAAAGAAATTAGTTGATGGGCTGGCGATGTTTTGGGAGAATTTAGTTGTTTGAACAGCCAATACGTCAGAAAAATTTAGATGATCAGACTGCCGAACATCAACGAAAATTAAACAATGGAGCAACTGACACATTAGAGAAAAATAGAGGATCAAATCACTGAAATGATAGAAAATATTAGTGGTTTGGACCGTCGATGCATCAGGAAAGGTTAGTTGTTTGGATGACCGACATGGGGGAAAAATTTAGATGATGAACCAGCCGATGTGGCGGCAAGAAGAAGGAAAATTTTGAAAAATTTTGACGTGTGAGATCATCAGAAAAATTTAGTTGATAGAATCACCAATGATACATCGGTGGAAAATAGAAGATGGGATCTCTGACATAGGGGAGAAAAATATATGATGAAGGAGTCGACGCGGCGGCGGATAAGGAAAGAAAAAAATTTCAAAGTGTTAAAAGCATTGAAAAAGTTTAGTTGATGAGGTCGTCGATGAACGACATCAAATAAAGTTAGTTGAATAGACCGTTGATGAACGTCGAAAGAATTTAGTTGTTCTTGAGTCCACCATTGCGGCTACCTAAAGACCTATCCATCCGATGCATAGTGCTTCATATTGGCGATACATCGAAGGAAAATAGTTGATGATATCGTTGACAAATTTTATGGTCTGTGGAACCCATAGTCAGTTTGTTTCCCATCATTGCAGCCACCGAAGGAACTATTCACCTAATGAAGAGTGCTTCGAATTGCTGATACACCGTTATGGAGTTAGTTTCCATACTAATGGTGTAGCGATTAACGTTTTGATCGCTGACACACAATAGTCCTTGGCATCACCGATGGTAGTCTGACAGCTTAGACAACAAGAGATCCAATAGATCAAAAACTTTTAGTTGAAGGGACCACCGATGAGCGCCGGAGAAATTTGTTGATTGGGTCACCAAATTTTAGATGGGATGAAACCCGATTTGACTAGGGAAGTTTTCGGTTTTTGAGTGCGATTTTCTCAGCAATTTTCAACTATTTTTCAGTGGATTTTTTAGCAGATTGTCAGCGGATTACAGGGTTGTGAAGGAAGAAAATTTTGCGTTTGAGCAAAATTGTTATGTTATGATTTTTTTTCCAAGAGAAGAAGGTAAGTAGTTCTGATTTATATCAATGTCATGCATGTAACAGTTGTGTTACTAACACATTTGTAGAATCATAGACACCTTCAATGGCAGTATTCCAGGTGGCACAGTTTGGTAAATAAGTGGTGGTTCAGTTATGAAAACCCATGACGGATATGATGCTTGGGATTCTTACGAGCGTGGGAAAGATGCCATGGGATAAAATGTTCGTAATGGAAATGATGACATAGAGTCTAATGGAAGGATATTCCAAGAGACACTGTCAGATGTTGCAGCCACCATGAGAAGCTTGATTAAAGCCTGAGAAGAGCAACATTAGTTGAATGCTGCTATGCTGCAGATTTTGAAAAACCTACAAAGAAATATAGACTCTGGGCAGGGTACATCAATACTGAAAGGAAGTAAGAGCAGTACTAGGAGAAGAAGAAGGACTTCTAGTGGTTCATCTGAATCTGAAGAATCTAGTGGGGATTCAAGCTCATCTTCTCATAAAAGAAAAAGAAGGAGACAACATAGGGATCGCTCTTGGGATGAATTTAAGAAGGCTAAACCTCCTACATTTGATGGTGAGGTAAAGACTGGACAAGAGACTGAAGCTTGGCTTCTTGGGATAAAGAAGTACTTTCAAGTGTAGGATTATTTGGGAAACATAAAGGAAAGAGTTTCCATATTCAATCTAAATGGAAGGGCATCCATTTGGTGGGAACTCTTTAAGAAAGTAAAGAGGATTAGTGAAAGGAGACTGAAGTGGAAACCGTTCAAGAAGTATTTAAAGCAAAAATACCTCTCTGACAGGTATTATGATGACAAGATTAAGGAGTTCCATGAGCTGAGATTGGGTCAATAGACCATGGAAGAGTATGCAAATAAGTTCTTGGAATTGTTGAGGTATGTCCAGTACATTAGAGATGAAAGGGTGAAATTCTAGCGGTTTTTGAGTGGATTTCCTCAGTCTTACAAAGACATAATTGAGTTTTATGAAGCTAGAACTCTTGAAGAAGCAATAGGAAGGCTAAGTATTACTATGAGCAAAGCAAAGGTAAACATGATTACCATAAGGCATGGAAGGACAAGAAGAATGAGAAGCTTGACCAAAGAAAGAAAGGTTTCAAACCTTCTAGCTTCAGGAATTGACAGAAGCAGCCATCCCAAGATGCGAGTAAGCTAGCTGGAGTGACAAGAGAAAAGCCTAAGGATCCACAATAGGATAGAAGACTGCTCAAATGTTGGAAATGTGAAGGAACCCACCTGCACAGATATTATCCATTCGAAAATGAGAGTGCAAGACCAGCTTACAACATTCAAGAAGAAGAAACAGTTGGTCAAGTAGAAAGGGCAATCCCTAGGATTTATGCATCGCTGGAGGACAGTCAGGAAGATCACCAATCCACTGTAGTTGAAGTTGCAGGTAAGAATGTTGAGAAATATGTTTCTATTTTAATTGACCCTGGTTCTACTCACAGTTACATTGCTCCTAGAGTAGTGGAGATATGTGCTTTTAATAAAGTAAAGCATAGGAAATCTTGGTTAGTTCAGCTAGCCACTAGAACTAAGAGAAAATTTAGTGAAGTGGTAGAGAAATGTCCATTGGTTATGAATGGATTGATCACTTGTGTAGATATGAATGTTCTACCACTTGGTTCCTATGATGTTCTCATTGGAATGGATTGGTTAGAAGTTCACAGGGTAAATCTTGACTGTTATAACAAGACCTTCGAATGCATTGATGAAGAAGGAAATCCAGTAGTTGTGAAAGGAATTCCAAAGGTGATTCCAGTAAGGTAGGTTTCAGCAATGCAGTTAAAGAAGTTCTATAGGAAAGGTTTCCAGTTGTATACAACTCATATTTTGGAGGCAATAGAAGACGAAGCTCCTAGGGTGGAGGACTATCAGGTGTTACAGGAATTCAAGGATGTGTTTCTTGATGAGATTCCAGGGCTTCCTCCAAAGAGGGACATTGATTTCACAATTGAACTTGTGCCAGAAGTAGCACCAGTGTCCAAGACACCCTACATGATGAGTACACCGGAGATGCTAGAGTTGAAGATGCAACTGCAAGATTTGTTCGAAAAGAAGTATATCCGGCTGAGTCTGTCTCCTTGGGGAGCACCAATTTTGTTTGTAAAGAAGAAAGATGGTACACTCAGGTTGTGTATTGATTACAGATAGTTGAAAAAGGTTACTGTAAAGAATAAATATCATTTTCCTAGGATTAATGACCTCTTTGATCAAATGAGAGGAGAAAATGTATTTTCCAAGATTGACTTGAGGTATGGTTACCATCAGGTGAGAATCAAGGATGAAGACATTCATAAGACAACCTTCAGAACAAGGTATGGAAATTATGAGTTTGTAGTGGTACCATTTGGTCTCACAAATGCACCAGCTACATTTATGTGCCTTATGAACAATGTCTTCAGTAGGTATTTGGACAAGTTTTTTCTTGTTTTCCTTGATGGCATTCTTATTTATTCTAAGAATGAGGAGGAGCATGAAGAGCATTTGAGATTGAAGCCATTATGAATTGGGTATATCTCAAAAGAGGGTATATCTGTGGACCCTGAAAAGATTGAATCCATTATGAATTGGCCTACTCCAAGAAATGTGACAGATTTAAGCTCTTTTATGGGACTTGCACGATATTATAGGGGATTCATTGAAGGATTCTCCAAAGTTGCACATGCCATCACTTCTTTGCAAAAGAAGGAATAAAGTTTGAATGGAAATCAAGGTGTGAAGAAAGCTTCCAGAAGTTGAAGAATCTTCTCACCAGTGCACCCGTATTGAAAGTTGTAGATCCAGAGAAATATTATGTGGTCTGTACCGATGCATGCGGACAAGGGCTTGGAGGAGTCCTTATGCAAGACAACCACATGATATGTTATGAGTCAAGAAAGCTAAAGGAGAATTAGAATAACTATGCAACTCATGATCTAGAGCTTTCATCCATAGTACATGCCCTCAAGATATGGAGGAATTACTTGATGGGTAGAATATTTGAGCCCAAGATAGACCATTGTGGTCTGAACTATTTGTTTGACTAGCCTACTCTGAATGTTAGGCAAGCGAGATGGATGGAGTTTTTATGTGAGTTTGATTTTGAAATCAAGCACATAAAGGGGAATGACAATAAGGTAGCTGATGCACTCAACAGAAAGGTGTAGGAAATGCATGTGGCATCTCTTAGTATTTTCCAATCAGATTTGAGGCAGCAAATTGTTGATCATACTACTGGAGATAAATTGTATGAACTCGTAAAAGACAAATTGCAGCAGCAAAGTCTTGAGAAGAGGTATGAGAGATATAAATTGGAAGAAGATGGAATTCTTACTTATAAAGGCAGAATTTATATTCCAAATGTAGCAGAGTTGAGGAGAGTTATTATGGATGAAATCCATTAAGCTCCATATTCTGGTCACCCTGGATACCACAAGACGATTGCTACCATCAGAAAATAGTAATTTTGGCTAGGAATGAAAAAGGATATGGATGAATACATTTCAAGGTGCATGAAATGTCAACAGGTAAAGGTTGAACATCAACATCCAGTAGGCCTCTTGCAGCCTTTTCTAGTTCCAGAATGGAAATGGGAAGTTATTTCCATGGATTTTATTACAGGATTGCTGATGACTTGGAGACAACATGATTCCATCATGGTTGTGGTGGACAATTTGACTAAGGAAACACATTTTATACCGGTGAAGTCTATGCATAAGACTGATGACATTGCACAAATCTTCATGAAGAAGATTTTTAAATTGCATGGATTGCCTAAGGAAATAGTCTCTAACTGAGATGCCAAGTTCACTTCCAATTTTTGGAAGAGGTTGTTTGCAAATTTGGGTACAAAGCTAATCTTCAGAAATGCATACCATCCTCAGATGGATGGGTAGACAGAGAGATTTAATCAGGTACTTGAAGATATGCTCCCATGTACGTGATGGACAAACCAACCAAGTGGGAAGATTACTTACACTTGGTAGAGTTTTCTTATAACAATGGATAGTAGGCATCCTTGGGGATGAGTTAGTATGAAGGTTTGTATGGAAGAAGGTTTAGGACACTAGTGAATTGGGATAATCCAGTAAATGGGGTTGTGCTTGGTCTAGAATTGCTCAAGGAATGGAGCAAGAGGTTGTAAAGATTAGGCAGAATCTGAAAGCAGCATAGGGCATACATAAAAGCTATGCAGATAAGCATAGGGTGAATAGGGAGTTCAGTGTTGGGGATTATGTTTACCTCAGAGTGAGGGCAAGCAAGAGTTCCTTGAAGCTTGGAATTTGTGCCAAGCTGTCACCAAGATATCATGGGCCGTTTGAAGTGCTTGAAAGAATAGGACTAGTTGCATATAGACTTGCATTACCCGCTAGCACTATAACTCATAATGTTTTTCATGTTTCCTTGCTTAAGAAATATGTACATGATCCTAACCATGTGATAAATTGGGATGTGATTTAGGTGGAATCCAAGGGAGAGTTCCAAATTGAGCCAATGTGCATCCTTGACAGGAAGGTCACAATACTTTGGAGCCGAGCCATAGGGTAGGTAAAGGTGTAATGCGAGCACTACAAACCTGAAGAGGCTATGTGGGAGCTGGAGGATGCCATGCGATTGGCACATCCATTTTTGTTCAATCTCGTGGAACACTGAGGCGGTACTAGTCTAGCATTTTGTTCAAATTTTGTAAAGCACTAAGGATAGTGCTATTAAAGGGGGAGGGGAATGTAACAACCCGGTTTTGACCCCGTTTGCATTAAATGTATGTGATGTATATATTGTAATGAATCGTGGTGTGGAGCTAAAGGAAATATCCCCACCATCGATTTGGTTGTGTTATGTGTTGGCGTTTGGAATTGTTGCCGATAGTATATCATGATATACAACACATATTAGTTTGGTATCATGTAATTGTGCATTTTAATTAAATGAACCCCAACCAACTATGTCACTGCAACTATATTTAAAAGGGCATGATTTTCCTAAGGATAATGGGGGGGAATGTTAAATATTGAGCCTGTGGGAAAATCCATGTGTCAGCCACCCATTTAAGAACCCTAATGTTACTTGAGGGTAGCTATTTATTGGCTAGTGGTGGGTGGTAGGATTTCCCCCACACACACTCCACCAGCTAGGTCGTCCATTCACATGGGCAAGGAAAAAAATAGGGGGCACTTCCACTCTCCCATTCTCTCCATCATTTCTGTTCATCCTCATGCATAGGCTTCTGCATCGTTTTACCCAGGAAGCGAGTTGAGGAGCCAATTTTTTTCCATTGTCACCCATGATTTTCCTATGCAGAGCCATTCACACTCAAGAACAAGTGTGTACGTGTGTTTTTCCATACAGATTTTGGGGTGTGCATGTTCTCCTTATGAATTTGTGGTCTATGTACGTGTTTTCCCCTTTCCAGGAATGAGAATTGTTTTGTCTCTCCCATTTTGGGACTGTGTAATGTTCCTGTCACTTCATTGTGAGATGGGGCTGTTGTTCTTTCTCTGATATGTGGTTGTTGTTGTATTCCCCACATTGTTAGTTTCCATGGAACTAGTTATGTTTTGGCCTTGTTGTAGGTTATTGTGAGTCATTTTGGCCATGATAGGGCCAAGAATGACCTAGGGTTCAATTTTCTCCCCTGTCCAAGCTGTGAGTAACTTGTTTCTTGTATGTGTGTAGTGGTTGGTCTTTGGATTGTTTTTGAAGTGGGGATGAGGGCTTGGTTTTCTTGATAAACCTAGTGTGTTCAAGAACCACACAGACAGAGCTAGGGGGCTGTATTTCTTCTCCACAACCCCTAAATAGCACTGGAAGGGAGGTCAGGTCCTGAGAGACTGTGTAGTAGAGAAGGGATTGATTTACTTGTGTTGGGTGTGTGTGGGTGTTCTAGAAGCCATGATAGTTTTGGTGTAGGTTTCCTTAGCTCTGCAATGAGCTCACCAGCTTAGCAATTAGCCTTTTCGAGCTCTTTGATGGCCTGATAAACCCAACTGTGTTGGCTTGGCTGATTTGTGGATGGCACGATAAACCCAACTGTGTTGGCTTGGATGATATTCTATTTTTTGTATCCTTGGTTATGTGTAAGCCTACTTGTTCCTTATTCCTTATGGACTCATGCCCATCTCGGGGGTGGCAGCGCTACTGAGATATTAGGGAGCACACTGGCCTATGGTTGGGTGGAATGTTGCAATGACGTAGCTGGTTGCAGGACGAGTTCTTTATAAGATAAGTATTCTTGACCATTTCATCTCTGCATTTATATTTATTGTTTAATGAATGATGTTGAACATGTTGAATGCTAGAATGAACGTATGTTTGCTTCCGCTGTATGATAAATAATTATGTATCTGTGCACATTCTAGTTCAAAGCATTTTATTCGATTTTTAGGTATGTTAAGGTTCATGGGGATTTTAACCCGGATGTTTAATGACATGGTAGCATCCTCTTCGTCGGTCGAAGGGTCAGGGATATTACATTTATAGTTCTGATCATTATCACTTTGAACAAACATAGATATGTTAACTAGTTTTCTTTTATCAGCTTCATTAGATGGAAATGATCTCATTGATGGATTTTTTGATATAAGCATATGTTTAGAATTGTCTATATCACATATTAAACGTCATCCAACCATTTCACTCATATCAAATTCTGATCTAATAGGATCTTGAACCTAAAAATAATTATCAACACATAATTAGCTGGATATATATACGAATCGAAATGCAATATATATAAAACAATGTACTTAGAAATATGGCATACATAATGTATTGCAAAAAAAACCATATACTTACAAACATGTGATGATTTCTTCACCACCCACCATGACCCATAATAAATTGATCCCTCACATTATATCTTTCCATCTTCCCTTTTTCACTTTGTTTCACATACTCTTGAGCTCATAGACATTCCTTTAGATCCTCCCACTATTTGGGAGTCAAGTTGTTGTCCATTTCTTTTTCATCTGGGATTGATTTTTTGCATTTAAGACTAAAATTGTTAATCAATTTTCTCATTATTATCTTGTAATATTTGGTGGCAATCCTTCCACTGTAAGTCTCAAAGTAATTTTCCATTTGTCGAATCACCAGACCGACACTTCTTTCATCTTGATCTACAAAATTAGATTTGGTGACATCTAGATGAGACCTTACTCTCATGCCTAACTCTGAGGCCCACCTTGTAGTATTTGGTCCAAAAGGTTCACCATCTTTTACCCTACTTTTACCTCAAGCAAATAAGCCTTCTTCCCTTGTTATTTAATTTCTATGGCTTCTGTTTCTATGGACCTATACATGCCTTGAATAATTTTGCGTTTTTGTATGGAAGATGGCATATCTTCACTTGAATCAAGACTTTGTGATGTAGAAAGGGAACTCATGTTTGTGCAAAGAAGAGGCACTTTTCCTTTGGTAGGTGAAGGCCTAATTGGTTCCTTATTGGCCACAATAGGTGTGGCCGTAGATATCTCACCAATTTGCTCATATGGGCCTTCAAATATTTGTTTTAATTTATAAAAAATTCTTTCAAACCTGATTTTGATTGAGAAAACACCAAGACTTCAACAATATTAGCTTGGGAATTATCATCATTATGTGATATATTAGGATGGTGATCATAAGTGTTTTCATCATCTTCTCGATTTACTAATCCAGTACCAAGGCGTAGGCTTCTATGAGCTAGTGGAAATGTGTTTTTGCTTGCCTTTTGTTTTCACTCATAATTTTCTATACAATTGACATTTTGCCTATAATATTTTTTTTATTAAATTAGAATTGAAAGCATAGATGTCCTACATCATCAAATATATTATATACAACTATCATAAAATATGCTTAGAAGTGAAAAAGTACGAGGAATAAGTACTTACTAAGCTGAATCATGAGATGGAAACAATGTGCCTTTGCTTTCCTTTTTGTTTTGCTCTCTTTCTCTAGAAGAAAACGTTTCCCTATAACACAAAAAACTTATCAAATGAGAATCAAAAGCATATAGGATATGTAATGAAATAGATTATAAACAACTTTCATGAAATATGCATAGAAGTGAAAATGTACAAGGAATAACTACTTAGTTATTTTCCAAACGAAGAGATGACACATATTCTTCATTTTTTGCAATCCGTTCTTTACGAACACGCTCATAATCCACAACATTTTCATCACTATTTTCGCCAATTTTACGTCCCCCCACTTATTCTTCATAGACTTGTTGAAAATTTCCCTTAAAAACATCATTAGTACATGTACAAAGAAGCAATGAGGTTATCCAAAATAATTAATGCAAACATCCATTCATAGCATTTCTCAGACAGAATTTGATCGTTATTGAAAAACACATTTACTATAAATGATTCGAAGAATTAATAATAGTAACCACATAATATAAATTCTTAACCACCTAAAATTCAAAATCTCCACCTGAAAGAGTTCAAAACTTAATGCAAACATCCATTCATAGCATTTCTCATATGAAATTTGATAGTAAGGAACATAAGGCAATCATATTTGAAACATTGCATAGTACTGAAAACAAGTATTTGGATAAAGCCATGGCCAAAACAATAAATTCCATACAAATATTAGTACAGAGTTTAGATGTACAACCATTGGCTAATCCCATGGCCAAAACAATAAAATCCAATTTGCATAGTGAAAATCTATTCAATAAATATAAGGTGACAAATCATCATCATCATGATTTGCATTTCCATCAAGATCACAATCCTGGTCACTTGTGTATGCATCTGCTTCATTTTCTCCACTGTCCTCATACAATAGATTTCCTTGACCATGCATATCATTCTATATCTCAATCTCTTCATTTGGAATCAATGTTTCTTGTTCAAATACAACTCTATTTTCATCTTTAGCTTCTTCTTCCAAAGTTTCCTGTAAAATAGTAGATTGCTCATCGAACATTATATCAACATATTCCATGAATTTTCTTTTCGAACGAGACACTACTTGAATGGCATACGACCATCCTAGGCTTGTTACATCATTAATTAGAAATGACTGGGTAATTTCACGAGGGTAAACATATGGCTCATCATTCTTTGATAAAAATTGGTGTGTGTTTACGCGTACAAACCCATACTCATCACGTTGTACCACAGATGGTTTGATCCATTTACATTTTAATAATATGGGCCTAGTCTCAACATAATCAAGTTGAATAATATACTATATGAATCCAATAAAAAGTTTCTTTTCATTGTCGTGATGAAATTCGATACTAACAATACGATCGCAATTTTCCTTTCCTCTATCCTTTTCTTCCACTTTTAAATTACTACCATACGCCCACATCCCACTAAGTGAAGAAGCTATTATATTTGGAGGTCATGAAAGCTCAATTTGGAGGTCATGAAGCCCACATCCCTCTATCGTTATATCCTATCCTTCTTGTTGTGCATCACTAATTACATCAACAATCCAGTGATGAAATTTTGGAAAAGGACCATCTCCAATATTCAAATCTTGAAGTCTACGCTTTCGAGATGGATGCATCCCTATTCGAATCTATTTTTCATATTTTCTACATAGAATATGCACATGCAATATAGTAAGAATGATAACAATTTAACTATTAAATTAAATTATATAAATAAATTATCATGTCAATAAAATTTCACCTGCGTCATTTTTCCAATGAGGATGTGTTTTGAAGAGCATAGGAATGTATCGTAGTTCTTTCCTCATTTGATATCTTGAAGCGAAGTCCATTTAATTCTAACACTTCGCCTATAAATCATTCATCTTCATCATCATCCCATACACGTCGGTTGACATTAGTAAAATCCTTCATATATTCTATGCAAAATCCTATGGCCTCTTGCATTGAATATCATTCACACATGCTACCTTCTGGTTTTGCCTTATTATGAACAAACATTTTTAGAACCTTCATATATCGTTCTACAGTGTACATCCATCTATTTCTTATCAGGCCACAATATTCTAGTTCATGTTCTAGATGTACAAGAAGATGCATAGAAATATTGAATATTGTTGGTGCAAATTCTCACTGCAATAAGAAAAGTAATTCAACAACCTCTTCCCTCAAATTATCAAAGTTTAAAGGATCTAACACATGCATACTCATTCTCTTCAATGTTAGGCCCAATCTTATATTTTCCAATCTTGGCCCCTTTTCCAAACTTGATATGACTGCAATAGGTAAAATATCCTCAATTATGACATGATAGTCATGGGTCTTGAGGCCTGTTAAGCCATTATTGTTAGTTTTCCTTCTAACATTACTACTCACATATCCAATAGGAAAGCAAGTTTGAGACATCAATGTTAATAATTGTGCATGTTGTTCCTTTTTCATTTGTGCTTTACATACCCTAACCCTAGCTTTTTCATTTGTGCTTTATATGAACTCAGGTTTTTTGGCAATGTGGAGTCAAGTTGTAATAACCGAGGTAACAATTTCAATAACTCATCAACACTCTCATTTGTCCAACCATTCATTGTTTGCAAATTAAGAATTAGAATGATTATTTCCAAATGACTGAACTTGCAAGTACCATACATAGGTTTTGAAGCATCCTTTATCAATTTCTGCTAATCATCCTTGAAACCCTCATTCATAATTCTATCAAATTCAATTCCTTCATCTGAAATTGCATGCTTATTTGCATTTGTTGCACCTTTGTCTATGTTTGGTGCCTATACATCTCTCGTGACTTGCAATGGTATCCTATTTGGATAACTATTTTGAGGGAAAGGGATTATACCGCTATGACCGAATCTCAACATATGTGCAAAAATCACTTGTCTCTTTCTCATCTTCCTTCTGAGACAATTATTACAAGGACATGCATATTTCTCCAACATCTTCTCATTAGCTATTCTCTCATCATGTGCATGGTATTCATTTTTTTACAAATCTGGTCGTTGACTCATCTTCAATTTTCTGCATTCAATTATGAAGACAGTATGTCAATCTTACTTTAAACTCTTGAATAAAATTCAAAAATATCAAAACCAATTCCTAGAGTCTACAATATATCATGTTTGTATACTTATGTGATTACTAGTGTCTAGGAATATAATTTATTGTATTTCTATTATTTCTTGGAAACAAAGTCTGGTGTTTGTCATCCTTTTTGGCAGTGGACCTATTTCTGAATGGAGGGTCATATCAGAAATCTTTGAGCTATTTTGCAGGGATTCGGGTACGGAGATCAATTTAGACAATACTTGTGTGTTATGTGTTGATGAATCTAGTGAGGAAACTCTATAGATATTGGATATATTCACTGTTAAGAGTTTTCCTCTAGATCTTGGCTTCAAGTACCTGGGTTATATGTTAAAACCTAATTGCTATCGGATATCTGATTGGCATTGGTTGACTAAGAAGGTGGAAAATATAATTACCAACTAGAGACACAGGTGGCTTACCATGGGGGGAAGAGTGACACTCATCAACTCTATATTAAATAATATACCTATTTTTTTGGTTTTCCTTGGGTCAAATCCCTATTTTTATCATCAATAGCCTCAGAAAATTGATTGTAGGATTCCTATGGTATGGAACCGTTTCAGTTGACAAAATTCATGTTATTAAGAGGGACATGATTTTTATACCCACAGTTGTTGGTGGCTAGGGCATTAGGAATCCCCTTTGGTATACTATTTCATTAAGTCTCAAGTGTGGGTGGAAGGCCATTAACAGTCGAGGTTTGTGGGGGCTACTCATCATGAAAAAAATACCTCAAAGACAAGTCTGTGGAATATTGGTTAAGTGGCTATAATCCAACAACTAATAGCTCCTTTTTCTGGGTTAGTTTCATGAGAAAATTTAATTGGATCAGAAAATGGATGACTTGGAGAATTGTGAATGGTCATAAAACTGTGATGGGAATTAACCCAATCATTTTTGGGCCTCATATTCATACTTTCACTGATGACCTTATTTCGCATCTACATTTCAATGGTTACATTTTTTTGAATGACTTCAGAAAACATAATACCTTGGAGGCCCGCGATGCTTATTGGCTAAGTATTGTGGATTTAGGACTCAACTACACACATACATAATAATGGAATACTTTTACACATCATCTTAACAACTTAGGAATGTTTTTAAGAGATACTAATGACTTAATTATGTGGGGTAGATTCACATCTGGGATCTTTACTAATAAAATCCTGTATGATTCAATTGCAGATGAATTGTCATCCAAAAGAGTGTGTTGGTGGTCTCGGATAATTTGGAAATGGTAATTACCTAGTAGAATTACTTGCTTTATCTGGCTATGCCTAGAACATGCCATCCTTCCTTGGTACAAACTCTGTAGGAGAGGTTGGGAAGGGCCCAATAGATGTGGTTTATGTAACTGTGAAGCTGAAAGTATTGTCCATATATTTTTGAATTGTAATACTAATCCAAAGATCTAGACACTTGTGTGTGATGGACTCAACATTGAAGACATTTGGGGTGAAATCACTTTGCATCATTTCCTTATGATGTGGTTACAAAAAAATAGATGCTACAGACTGCTTCCAGCTTATGTGATTTGGGGTATCTAGAGGTTCTGGATCTATACTCATCACTGGTTTTTTATATGCTCTGACCATAGATTAGGTACATACTATTTAGACCATTATGGTAACACATTGATTATTTTTGGACTCCTATTTATCTTTCTGTGATGACAACCCATCTTTTTATGCTCATAGCTATTTTGATTCTTAATGAATAACAAATAGATTATTTTTTCACTTGTGAAAAAAAATTCCGGTGTTTATGTGTGTACCTATAGTATTTCAAGGGTACAATGGACAAAATCTCTTATCATATGGGAATTCTCTGGACTCCACATAAATGCCATAAAAAGTGTCTTTTCTTGAGAGTTCAATGAGGATTTTAATTTAATAAAAACAAAATGTTGAAGTTTCTAAGAATATTTTGGGACCTACGATATACTTTTAGCATCCCATAGCCTAATAAACTTTCAGTTGAATGGAGACACCCCTTTTGAAAGATTAGCGAAAATGAGAAAAGATCATCTAAGCTTGAGCTATCTAGCATGAAGAGAATCTTTGTTTAAGACAATGAATACTCCAAGGACTATATAATATATCTTTGATCACTATGGAATATAGTGGTTAAACAAGATGTGAAAATTTATGAGAATGAATTGTCATCTAAGTCATAGGATTCTCCTACAGAAGTGTTATCACCTGGCTTGTAGTTTCCTGCTTAAGGTGGATCCAGAATGGATGGCAGAGGGGCAAGAAACTAAGGGGTGGAACCACGAATGCCTAGACTCCCAAATAAATGGTTTTCACACCAATCAAGGCAGCCTTCACCTTAGTTTATCCTAGTCCAGGACAACAATGGGGGAGACCCGGATCTGCTCCCGACAGGAGAGATCGAACCTAGACACCAGAAGAAGATCAGATGGGGATTTAGGGTACTTAAGGTGCAAGGTGAATGGGAACCCTAGCTCTAGGGTTTAGGTACTAGAAAATATCTTGCGAAATGTAACTATGATAGGTGAGCACAAATAGAGCTGGGACTATCCAGTACCTAGAAATCAGACTCAGTAAAAGGTGTTTGAGCTATCAGTGAATGTTGGTTGATGGAAAAGGCTAAGAGCCTAAGGGCAGCACTAGCTTGGAGATAAGTGCTTTGTATACATTGGGCAATGGAGTCAGTAGTAATACAATGTTTCAGGAAACCCACTTGGGAAACACCTTGATATACGAAACCAGAAAGTAATTGGTCCAGAAAAGCCAAGGTACAAGAAACCCAGCTCAGTAGATAGTCAGCGCTAGGGCCTAGGAAGACAAATATAAAGCTTTAGGGGGTATAGAAAGGTTGATGGCTCAGTGTTGATGATAATAAGAGATTAGGGAGACCTGATCTATAAGCCCAAATCAGGAAAACAGTAGGAAAATCAGATCTAGAAAAGTCAAAATCTGATGATGGGGCCAGGAGGCTGAAAACTATTTTTTTCATATCTAGGCCAAACCAGGATGAATTAGCATAGCGTTGAGGGTGTTATGGGATTCTTGGGACCTGATCTATTAGCTTATAATGTCATATTTTAGAAAAACCTACTTTCGAAAAAGACCAATTTTTAGTGAGGGCGCTAGGGCAGTTTCAGTCTATTTTTTAGATCCCGGTTAAACTATTGAGCCTCTTGACAACATTGGGGATGATTTGGACTGCTCAATACTTGATCTATCTATCTATGAAGTCAGAAATTAGAAAAACTCAAAACCCTAGTAGGTCAATTTTTTCAGTGGGGGGTTATGCAGTTTTCTGCTTAAAAATTAGATCTAGGTCAATCTATGAGGAATTTGACCAACATTCTAGTTGATTTAGTTAGGGGGAGGCCATATCTATGAAACCTAGAAATGGTTTGGCAAAATATCATATGGTTCCCCGATTATTTGATTTTTCAGGTTTTTATGGTTTAGGAGGTTTCAGAAAAAATAGTTAAATTTCAGCAAGTTACAATGGAATAAGATCAGAAAAGAAAAAAATACCTGTGGATCTTACCTAGATAAGCTTGTAGAAGTTTGTAACAGTGATGATCCTAGCTATCCTGATCAATCCTGGAATATCTTCGTGATTTCTATGGCATATGCAAGCTCCAAGCCATCAAGGCGCCCCCTACCCTACATGAGCAAACGTCAACCATATCAGATTTGCACATAAAAAATAAATAAATTGAATGCTACAAGACATTAAAATGAAGTAATCATATATTGCAATGAAACTAATGAAAACCCCCTGATCCAAGACGAAGAGAACCGAGTGAGTTGAGGTCCCCCTAAAAAAACGCTCTAGCCAAAATGCCCTCCTGTAGACAAAACAATGATAGTCACAAAAAACATAGATCTCACGAGAATTTCCATGATGCTAGTAAGATGAAGACAAGCTAATCACCATTTGATCATATAAGATCCAAAGCAAATCTAGAAAAATTCTACAGAAAAAGCCTTTCTATTATTCAGATCCAAGAGCCAAAGACCCCTTACAAATGACAAGCTCTCTCGTTTAAATAGAAATGAGAGAACCTCAATCATAACCAAATCCTAACCACTTTCAAAATGAGTGGCTACTATTAAAAGAAGAAATGTTCTAATCAATGGTTGAGATAGGCTCAACATACAATACATGGATCAATATAACCATAATTTATCAAAGTGGACTAACCCACCCAAAAAAGGTAACCCAATCAACAAAAAATAAATGAAAGCACATGGTGGGTTCAAGGAGTGTTTGATTAACTCCCTTTGGGTGTCCCCATGGCACAATAAATAATATAACAATTTAATTCTTTGACTTTTGTGCCTCCTTGAGGAAATCGTCAGCCTCCAAAAAGAGCTCCAGAAAATAATAAAAAATGCACAAAAAACAGGTGTGGGTGCAATCAGGAGCTGCAACTATTGGAGAAGGTGTAGAGAACATCACTCTCATAATCATGACTCATATCATGTCATTTCCTTGCCTCAGTAGTCCAAATCAATTTCTTCAATATCCATTTAATCATTTCTTAATCTGCCCTGGGAAACATGAACCTTCCAAAACAGCCTCCTAGGGTGCTTGTGTTGTCAAAATGAGCCCACCAAGCTCTCTAGGATGGGGGTAATATGGTATAAACAAGTGGATGCACCCCCCTATGCCCATACAATTCCCTAGGAGATCCAATTGAAACATTTCCCTGCTCAAATATATCAACCTGTGAAGAAAAACTGCATCATGAAGGGAGACTGAGCCTAATCACATCTGTAAGTGCCCAGAACTAGAAATAAACTATCTCATTGGACTCAAAGAGTCCAAATCCATCTAAGGTGTATACTCATACCCCTCATAGGTATCTATCTTACCATCAATCACATCAAACAAACAATATAACCATTTATAACTGATCAGATACCCATAATAACTCAGAATACAAGCATTTGCTGCAAGTGTTAAAAGGTTAAGACATGCTCTACAACTCATTCAAGTAACAATCACAACAAGTAGCATTCATTTCATTGGTGGTAACTCAACCAATACATATATAAAGCTTTATTTATTATCACTCGGACTTAGACTTTCAAGACTATACTCACTTCATAGCTGTAGTCATTTTGCTAGTGAAGGGTGAAAGGTGGAAATGAAAAGGCTAAGGAAAAGGATGAATTCCTACTCAACATCATGAAACTTTGGACAAGGAAATGGAAAAATCACAATAACCAATGCTGGACAAACAACAACACAAAGAATGGCAGTGCCTCACAGATGGGTGAGTTGTTTAGAAAGTGCTTATTCAACTTAGGCATCATGTCTACATCAAACTTGATCCAAGTTCATTAGGATCACATTTTATTCCATGGCCTTTTTGGCCTATATGACCCTTTTGGGACTTCACCAGTGCTTAAAAGCACAGCTAATCGCAGCTTTCATCTGGGACATATTTATTTTAATAAGGTCAGCAATTTTTGGATATATCACATTTTAGACCATTGCTTTTTGGAACTTTTCTTATACTCTTCAAGGAGTATTTTAGCATTTCATTCCTTTTCCATTTTTACATATGTTAAGAAACACAGTTTTACAATTTTCATTTTCCATGGGCGCATATTCAATATTTCAATACAAGTAGTACATGATCTTTCAGTTTTAGCCAACAACATCTCAAGTGACTAGGGGGAGTTTTGCACAATGCCAAACATCGGGACAACCGAACAGAATGATTTAGGCATACAATCCAACTCACGAAATGCAATTTTTGTCACCAACTCAGAGCCGAGACATAATATAAACAAGGAGGCTTGTCCAACAAAAGTTCTAGTGGGGAAAAAGGTCCTCCATGCCATAAGTCAAGAAGTCAATCGGGTTGAAAACTAAAATGGAAGGTAATGGATGGATGAAGATAGTGAATGATGGAGCCAACACTAGAAATCCAAAACAATGGTGGGAATGACTACCTCTATTCTCCCTAAGGAGGGTAAAACCAATGAGTATAGATTAAGAACTTCCAAGTCTAAGCAAGGACATCAATACATAGTACAAGATACACCCAAGTCCATATAATTACGACCACCAGATCATGATACCACAAGTTAAGACATGTCACAAGAATCAGTATAAGAGCAATAATAACCATAACACAATATAAAATGCTGAGTCATAACCATGCAATATAATCCTATCTGAGACACCATCTGTCCAATGAGAAAGAACTGATATAAAACTGGGCTTCAATGACTTCCCTGAAATGACATAAATGGCTACATTGGTCCTCAAATTTGAGTGTCATGAGACTCAATCCTGACATGGGAGAGTACAATAGTCCACTAACATAATAATGATCCATCAAAACTTCTCATCTCAGCATCTCACATGTAAGAGATCTGGCTGAAAAATGTACTGTGTCTGAAAAATAGAATATGGTAGCCCGACTACTATATATGTGATAACAAGACGCAAATGAGGGTGAACAAGTTACATTTATTTGAATGACTTCAGAAAACATAACACCTTGGAGGCCTGCGACACTTATTGGCTAAGTGTTATGGATTTACGCTTATTGGCTAAGCCTCTCCAAATTTGACATTATTTTATCTGTTTATTTATGCAATGCTAACACCTTCTTTGCATTACCATGAACAATGGGATACAAAATAAAAAAAATAAAATATCAGAGGAAAGACTCAAGACCTCTATTGTTAATGGAGGTTTGAACCATGTTTCCCACAAACCCTAATGCCTTAGTCAGAGCCAAAGAAAGTGAAAAATTGACTTAATAATATCTAATGGGAGTTGGAGTAGTGCTCAAAATTCCTTTGCAAAAGTGAACACCTTAAAATATATTTGGCCCTATTAATGTCTAGCTCATGCACAACCACTACTCCATATTTTAATACAAGAGAGAATACACAAACATTTTAGCAATTAATCCCTAAAGGCCTAACATTTTAACCCTAGATCGTCTCAATAGTAATATTATTTCAATGTTTACTGTGTAAATTAATAGAAAAATGTACCAATTGTCCAAAGCCCTTAAGAACGAGCAAAAAATTAAGAAGAATTTGACTTACATGGGAAGAACCAAAGGATTTCAGCTCTGCAACTAAGGATTTCCTTGCGTGCCTCTTCACAATCCTCCATGTCTGGTATGATATGATCTTCATCTCCATTGAATATGCTATCATTGGTGGATATATATTAACCCAAGAAAAAAATTCAACACCTGAAAACCCAGAATATATCACTCCCCTCCCAACAATTAACCAACTAACATCAACATTCTCTCCATTGATGGGAAGTAAATTATGTAATAACAAACCCTTACCTCAGAATTTGTAAACTTTGCCACCAAGTACCATGCCAATTACCACGAAATGAGCAGAATGAAATACATTAACCCATGGACAAGTTGTCCAATATGGAAACCACCAACTGTATATGAACCCTCCCATATTCTCCCCCATGCCACTCTTCATCATGTTAGGGACTGGTAATGCACAACGTTGATACATTATGGAACCCATTGTATGAATAGTGCATCACCCTAACGTGTGTTAATTATAACTTGCAAATTATGACACTGTTTATATCACCCATATTTTTTATTGATTTGGTTTTTTCCACTAGCGGTCTTGTTGAGCCTTATAAAAGCTTATTAAATTATATTCCAAGGTCATGTAAAAATCATATAAAAACTATAATTATATGCCAAGGTGCCAAGATCGTGTCCAAAATAGCCTATAAAAACTATAATTATATGCCAAGGTCATGCAAATTAGTCTTATAATTAACATTATATGACAAGGTTTAGTGGGTTCTTTTATATGCCAAGGTCATGTCCAAATTAACATATAGCTGGGTTGAATTAATTCAATTTTGCTAATATAGGGACGTGTAAAATATATTCTATATATGTTAGAAATTAGTAAATTCTAACACTCCAGATGGATTCATAGGGCCCTTGTAAGGGGGTCTCTAAATCCATCTCCAATGTTAGAATTTAGTTCAAAGGGGTCTCTGAATCCATCTGCAGTGTTAGAATTTGATAAAATATACAAATTCATTGTCAAATTTGTAATTTTTTTAATTTTCGGAGTGACAACTAAAAATGACCAAATAAATGACCAATTGTTATGTCCTCATTTTTAGTCTACATATCCCGTGACCAAATTTGGTCATTTATCTTGGTCGTTTTAGTTGGTTTTTATTCCATGACCAAAAGTGGTCATTTATCTTGGTATTTTTTAGTTAGCTCACTTAAATTTATAAACTTTGGTCATTTATCCCTTGAAAAAAACTGCAGTGACCACAATGTTTTGTCTCCTGGTCACTAATCTCTCATTTTCCACTAGTGTGGGCAGCACGTGAGTTAGGATTAAGTATGGAATTTTGAAGCGTACTCCTAGGTGGACAAAGAATTGCATCAATAGTAGGTTTTTCAATATGATTACCATACATTGGAGGAGGAGTGTATGTTGAAGGTTTTTCAGGAGGAACATTATCATCTTTATTTTCTGGAGGGGGTTCATAGATTTGGGTTCAAGTATTAAGGTTAATCGATTCACTGAACATAATTTTAAATTCATATATGGAAGATAAAGAAGGCCCATCCAAGGATTGATGGCCAATCAATTGCTGTTGGGTAGGGAAAGGGTCTGTAAGGACTGGCGGGGCGGGGGTATTTTTCAAAAAATTGTTAACTTCCTCCCGATGAGGACACTCTTTAGTGAAGTGATCACCTCCAAAAATCAAGCAAGGAAAAATTTCCTTTCTCGTACTCTTAGAATCAACATGAGGGTTTTGTGTTTTGTTACCTTCCTGTTGATTGTCGGATTTATTGGATTTTTTTTTACCCTTTTTCTTTCCTCCCGAATATTTTGTGGATTGGACCACATTTACTTCGATGGAAACAACATGAGGGGATGCAATTTTTGATGGTGGAATAGGTTGACTAGCTAGTGCGGTTGGTTGGTTTTGATTTTTCACTGATTTAGTCGTCGATTGTGTTTGAACTGAATCAAGAACGCCATTCGAAGGTGGTTATGTTGCAGGTCTTGAAGGATCTGATGTAGGATGAGGAGCATGAAGAATTAGTTTGTATAAAGTGCATGACTGGGAATCGACCAAGTGCAAGTACTGAGCATGCCTAAAGTCCTACTCCTTAGTAACAACATCTCCCATGGAGACATCTCTAGCAATAGGGGGAAGTAAATATTTCGTAAACCAATCAGCTAGTAACTGATCAGGAATGGGATCCTTCATCAACCTACGTCTTCATCTCCATTTGGATATATGGGTGGAAGTACTCTAGAAAAGTGAAGTTAAAAGGTCTGTACCTTTCTTGTATTGAAGTGGTAACTGGAAATGTGTTAAAAAGGCCATTGCTAAGGTGCTAAAGTCCCAAAAGGAATGTTTAGGTAGCTTGATATACCATTTCACAACTACTTCGGTGAGGGTTCTTTGAAACAAACATAGATGAATTGAACCATTCATCACATAATTAGATGAGCACCACAAATGAAAACTCATCATGGGGTTTTTTGGGTCCTCACCAGGTTTACTGTTGAATTTAGGTATGTCAGAGGTTAACTTAATTGGGATCGACAACCATGAGGGATCATAATGTGTCGTATCATTGATCAATCCAGACAAATCTGGGAGATCCGAGGTAGCTAGAAATGGTAATTGTTGATTATATTGGACCTCCTAGGGAGGACCCCCTGAAGGTGGCTGAGGTGGACTTCCAAAAACTGCAACAATATTTATAAAATTCCCTCCATAGGGTGGTACATTAGACCACTTAGGTTTCCCCCAAGGGACATAATAATTATCAGGGTAAGGCATTCCAATATACATAGCCCCTGATTATGCCGGTTGATAAACTTGATGAACCATAGGTAGTTGGTTTCGAGGGTAAGTATAACCCCAATGATGTTGACAAACAATAGGATGAACCCATGAAGCTTGTCCCTGTCTAGAAGAGGGTACAACTATGTTGGTATTAGGAGAAGGAGTGTTCACTGCTAGTGGTTCCACTGGTATGTTTTTCCCCATACTAGAAATGATTCCCTTGGTAGGTAAAAAAAACATTGTTGGGGGATGCACCCCGGTGTGGAAACTGTCGGGGGAGTGGAAACCGATGGGGAATTTTGAGTAGGCAGAGAGGGGGTGGAGGGTTGACCTGGATCTTTAGTGGCCATGTTTGGGGTCAATGATTTGAGACATGAGTTACTTGGGATGGTGAAAGGGCATGATATCCAAGTGGGGTTGTTTCTGAACAATGTGGAAGCAAAGAAAGACTTCTCATCTTTATATTGTTTCCTAGATTACAAAAACGTTCGATGGATTGATGGAGGAGCCCAAATAATTCTTGATTCGATGAGGCATCTTGAATTGGAGTAACACAGGAAGGTCTAGTAGTCCCATATTTAGATATGGTTTGCACTAGATAGGTCTCCTAGAAAGGAGAATTTGGACCAAACTCTATTACTATGGTATTATATGATGGGTGATTGAATACCCAATTTGATGAAATAGGTTGGTTTTCTAGTTGAAAGTGAAATGCAATATCTTCAGTGGAAGGATGCTAAACTAATAAGGGATTGTCATAAGAAGAAAATTATTCCCTAGTTTTAGTAACTGGAACACCTTCTAGATGAGAATCAATAGTAGTTGGTTGGTCCATGGTTTCTCCTTCATTTCCTTCCACAATAGTAGGAGAGTCAGGTGGTAAACCTTGCAACCTATGAGAACGTCTCACAGGAAGATCAACCAGTGTGCTACCTGTGGCTTTATACTCTAGAATTCTAAACGAAGAAGAGATTACATAAAAACAAATCTATGCAAGATAAGGCCATAAGAAAACTTAAATGATAGGATGGGCTAATGATAGCTGATTCCTCACTAGTATTGTCAATTTTTCACAAGTCATGATATGTCGTAGGATCCAACGGTAAAACACGACAAGGAGGATTCAGACCGTACCCTTTCCTAAATACCCAACTACCTGGACGACACGTGCATAGTATCTCTTCGAGTGCCGTTCTCGGTGTATTTCTCCAACAAGATGAACAAAAGTATTTTATCAGTTGGTTAAGGTATTCTTGAGGGTTCTCCCAATATAGTCAAGGTATGTGGGGCTCAAATCCATATTAGTGTTCTCTAATGCATAACCATCTGAAAGGGGCCTTCCGATATACAAATGACTATGTGAAGTACCTTTCAATATACCTGAATGGTATGTGAAAGGTCGTTCGACAGACTACTACGTGTAAGAACCACACAATCCCCAGGATGTAGTGCAGGAAAATAAGGAAAACTCCTATGTTTTAAGACACCGGAACACGTCTCTATCATATCACTCAAATTAATAAAAGTTTTAATGTGAGCTACCATTGATTTTATATTGATGGTTAGTGAATATTTGTGGAATGTATATCAAGATGCAAAGTTAAGACCTATATGTAATGAAACTATTTTCTTCGATGAAGGATAACTAGAGCAGGGGAGAAACCTTTCTTCTTTTAAAAACACAAATGCCATGCTACTTTCAACAATTTAAAATTCAATATCTTTAAAAATTTCTCAAACACACAAGATTTTTACCACTAAGACCACATAAATTATGAAAGGAGAAAGGAAGTGGAGCTTATAATGCCCAAAAAATATACGCTTTCTCCATCAAACTCAAAAAGAGTTATTCTCCTAAACACGCATGCAGATCATGAGTAATCGAAACAAAACAAGCTAGCTAACTTCTTTTGTATTTTTAATACGATTTTGAAAAAGAAAGAACACTAAGAAACTAAAATTGACTAATGCAAAGAAGCTACAGATCTTGTTTTCTCACAGGCCTACAATCACTTTCAGACATTGAACTAAGAAAACCATGCATCCAAAACTATAATTCATACACAATTTCCTCAACTACGAATTCCTTATTTATGAAAAATTCTAGATATGATCTCAAAAATTGAGGCCAGGCTATCAAACTATCAGATTCAACAAAAAGACAATAAGCACATTAAACAACAAGACAAGAGAAGCAAAAATATCAAAGCACCTGCTCTAAGATAGTGATTGTCCTACCTTGGCACATTGTGTAAGGATGCACAAGAGTGCCAACAGGGTGTTAGTACACTGTGTATACTAAGTGAATGCACTAGAGACACTTTGTACTATATGGAAGAAGGCACCTGTTTGGTCCAAAATTACCCCTTTTTAACCACACCTATTAAACCCCTTTTCTCCTTATCTTACTTCATTCCATGCACCAGACATATGTTTTCTTCTCATATTGAGCCTTGAATCTTATAGGTATGATTAATTATTATTTTATCTTATTAATGCCTATGATTGTTGTGTTCAGAACTATACTTCTTGAATTATAATAACACATTGTGATTTCATAAAGATAGCTCAATCTTTGATAAGTATAGGTATAGCAGCCCGAGTGGTTTGAAGAGAATATGAACTTTAATTTGCAGTTGTTACTTTCCAGTCGTAGCCCCACACGCTGGATGCAAATAGAGGTCATCACTCCACATATATAAGAGATGGGCTTATCTGTAATAGACTCATCTGCAACAACACACCATTGCTTAAGGTTTAGCTGCAACAGACAGGGTATTCCTTAATTGGTTTTGTTTATTCACTAATGGATCACGCAACAAGATTCCCTATATTCTTTGCTCTCATTCACTTCCACTCACTGTTGTACAACTTGTTGTAATAGGGAAGCATGAAGATCGTAGATCTTCATGGATGCTCAATATTAGTGGGAGAAGGTTATGATTGATCATGTATAAATATTGGGAAACATTCTGAGCCAAGGGTTGGTTGATATTGGATTATATTGTGTAAGCTATGACATAGAATTGTACTTCCATTTTACCATTCTAATATAAGAAGAAGGATTCTTTAGAATTTTGCGTTTTAATATGTTTTAGTTCTGACGTCTCTGTTTGAATGTTGGGCTCACCTTCCCACAAAGATTGTTGAGTTAATTAGATGTTTTGATTATTTTGTTGTGTGTTGTGGAAGTTATAGTAGATGCATTATTTACTGTAGCTGCAACAGTAATGGTTAATCATTGTGCTTTCTTTGATAATCAATATTTGCATTTCTCTTAAGCTGCAACAATGTGATGTGACAGTCGACTCTATAGGTTAGCTTCCATTATGCAAGTGTGTGTTAGTTGTAACAGTCAAGCTCGTCTCTAGTTCCTTTTAATTACTTTTCTTTCTCAGTTTTGCTAATTCAGTCAGATTATAGGTTAGAGTTGTTTGGTTCAATTCCTCTTATTTCTGATTCCTAGATCAGTTGAATTAAACTAGTGATGATAGATCTGCATATAGTCTGGTAATGTTAGGATTTAAATTCTTGCAAAATTAGTCTAGTTATTTATTTCCAGAATCATTAGTTGTTGGATTGAAGTTGTAGGAAGGTAATTGCAATTTTGAAATTCTTAAGTAGGTAATTTAGATTAGTTTAATCATGATAGGAGTTTGAATGAGAAGATAGGTAGGAAAATTAATCCTTCATTCAATTAATCATCTCCTTAGTGTTTATGCATAGACAGGTGTGAATTATCTTTGAAAAAATAATTCCATGGGTTGACAATTTATATTGAGCATTATACATGTTAGCTGTAATTAACTAGGATATAGAGTGACAAACATGTTGGCGCCGTTTCTGGGGAAGATAATTGTTAGAAACCATAGTAGTTGCATCTGTTCATTTTTATTCAATTTCTAATATTGCTTGTTTTGGTTTGTATGAATACGAGGAGAGTACAGTGTGACATTCCCATAATCCCCATAACTCCCCATAATACTAATTTTGTAGGTGGTGTAGGTCATGGTAGCAACCCAGGGTTGGGAAGAAGGACATTCATTGATGATTTGGTTTCTAGAACCAACTCTTCTATAGGAGCTGTCCATCAAGGATCATCTTTCATAAGAATCCCCATTACCCCTAAAGTGAAAGAATTAGTTTCCATAGTGGAAAATACAGGAGGAGATATGACACAATCAGGTGTCCCCAAGGACAAAGACAGATCCAGTGTTGTGGGAGTAGGTGACAAAGAGCTGGTTTACCAAATTAATGGGAAGAAGGTGACAAAGGAGGAGTGGACATAGCTTCATCAGAAGTGGGAATATCATAGAAGGCAAATACATGAGAGAGAAGAGGAAAACATGAACAACGGACGTGAACCTAAAGTTCATGAGGAAGTGGTGGGGGACAACCATCATAATGACAGAGACCCCCCACATGAGAGGACGGTTTCCACACTTCAATTACCTATTCGACAGCCATCTAGACAAGACCCCATGAAAAACATATCACCATTAGTATTACCACGTTTTCATGGGAAGGGAACAAAGGATCTGAATGAGTTCCTCTTTGAGTTTCACATCCTCTGTCGCAGCTATGACTACACTTACAACAAGAAGAAGTTAAAAATTTTCCTTGGTACTTTGAAGGATAATGCTCTCCATTGGTTTATGAGCCTGGGTGGTGAGACTGTTACCACCTGGGATCAAATGAAGCAGGTGTTCCTTGAAAAATACCAGGAGTACTGTAAAACTAAAGATAAAAGAGAAGAGTTGTTAAATATGGTATTGAAGGATGAAGAGAGTCTGGAAGATTTCATTGAGAGGCTTCTGTACAATGTATAGAGGGTAGGACATAATAATATGGGGATATATTTGCTCAAGCTTATCCTACTTTGTGGGATTATAGAATATTGCCTAGGCATGTTGAACTTGCTAGGAAAGGGGGATATCTCGAAGGAACCCTTTGAAAGTATTGTTGAATTATGCAGAAGGTATTCCAAAGGATCTGTTGGAAAATATGACAATATAGGTTGGCTATAGTTGTTATTGATGTCAAGCAGAGTTTAGTAATGACAAAGGACTAACCAAGACATGATGGCAAATAGATCTGATGATAGAAACAAGTGTGATGAGAGGAAATGATAGAGTGATGTGATAACAACAAATAAAATACAGACAAAAGTAAATGTGGCTTTATGTCCATGGTTAAGAAGCCTTCTAAACCTCAAATGATGGAAAATAAATGACACATCTACCCATAGATGGTTATAAGGCTCCCTGTACCGACAGCTCTGATAAGAAGGATCGGGCAGATTCATGGATTATCTATTAGATATTATCTCACTTTTAAGAAATGTACTAGCTAAATATAATGCGAGTTCAGAGGTAATTTGTGACGATATTAGCTTAGCTATGAAATTGTGGCAACATATAGATAGTTTTTAGTTCCTTGAATCAAATGAGGGAGAGAAGGATTAGTTAACAGATACATCCATTCCTTTATTACTCAATATATCATAGTTACTAGAATTAAATGAATTTAAATACTTGCAGTCAAAAATTCATGAATTGGTTCTCAACATTTTTTATTCTTGTAAAAAGATGGGATTTGAAGAATGTTCTACTCTTCTTTCATGAGAGAACAGGCTTAGCCATGCTCTTTGTTGTGCATTATTTTCTGAAAACAACCTTTCTATTCTAATTGAGAAATTTGTAATTGTTGTCAAACAAATTTTGGGAAATTGTGTGAAAGATAACCTAGGATCTGTCTTAGAGTTTCAATAAAACCTCATGTTCAAACTAACATTACGATCAAAGTAGCAAAACAAAATTCAGAGGAGTACTGAGTTATAACAGCTACATTTTGCATCTGCTCATACTATACAACAAATGGATGCAAATATATGTGAAAGTAATGGCGATGTGTAACCTAGATTCATCTGAGTTCCAAGATACAAACACCACCATTATTGATTTTGAAGAACATGCAGGCATGAGGAAATAGCCATGACAAAGAATGAAGGAAGAAGTATGGCAGACTCAATGGTCGATGCACGCTAGCAGGCTTAATGAAATTAACAAATAATTTATGTAAATGATAAAATAGATGGTGGTGAAACTTGAGAAGATCTGTTTATATTTATATATGGTTATCTAAATGCATATTTTGGAGATATCAACATAATCCTTTCAAAGATGAACGCTGCAAATGAACTGTGAAGCAGATAATGATGGTCATGGTCACGACTCTATTCAAATATTCACTTGAAAACCAATATAAGACTTGATCCTTATCAACATGTCCATTAATAGGGAATAATATCAACCGCAGAGATCATCATTGGAGGAATATCAAAAGCATTCCAGATCGAGACTCAACAACCGTTGGATCAAATGATCAATAGTGGAGATCAAGTTTCGTATTGGCCTTTATCCCACATTGGTTACGCAGAAGAGTGTTTAAGGTTTTATATACCCAAACCTTTCACATCTATATCGACGTGTAGTGCAAAGGTATGGTGGGGGCTCTGGGTGTCTGGACTCCACGAGAAGCTCACCATCTCAGAGTCTAGGACGACCTCTCAGGCCCCCTACCTTTTGGTACAAGTGGAAACTCAGTCATCAACATGGATGATGACTTGGAAGAAATGGAAGTATGGTTGGTTGACATGTAGTAGAAGGATCACTACCTTGGTTGTGCATGGAAAATGATGTGTGGCTAAGACATGGCAACATATTGGTCGAAGTGGACAATTCCATGGTGGAAAAAAGTTAAATGGTCGAATCAATATGTCATAGAAACAATGATTTCATGTTAATGAGGTGGGAGTGATGAAGTGGAGAGGATGCAAGGTGGAAGTCCATTCGTATGTCCAAAGTGTACAGGATCTTAAAAGGTCGCGCCAATGTATGTAACGTTCTAAAAAATGTTGGTCTTATGGCTAATGAAAACAAAATATAAATGGCTAATTAAAAAAAATTATTAATGGATAAAGTCTATTAGTGTGAAATGGCTAATAAAAACAAAATATCAATGGATAAGAGGATTAAGACTATTAGTGTAAAAAGGCATCGAAAGGATAATGTTTTAGAGCGCTAAAATAAAAACACGCGGAGAAAGTTGATTAAATTTTTAATGAAGACAATAAACAAGTTTTTAATAAATAGAAGAACAAGGGAGTTAATTATAGTTATAACTAAAAAATTAGTTTAACTTTAATTTGCTTATTATGAAAAGACACATCATTCCACGAAGAAGTACGTGAGAAGACATATCATTCCATAAAGAGGTGTAAAAAGAAAGCATATAAATATGAATACATCATTTGAGAATTGTGTATTTTGGTGGATGATTTTGTATCTTGGTAGTTATTCTATCCATGGATTTGAACCTGGTGTTAATGTCTGAACATATTGGAATCTGTTGACAGGTTGAAGCTTGTCAGAGGATTGTATTCCTCATTACATGCTGAGCTATGTATACAAGCTGGGTCTTGTAAGAGAACTGGGTTTCTCCATCTAGCTGGGGCTAGATAATTATTTATAAAATAGAATTATCTTTTGATATTTTTATGTTTAATATCTCATGTATATATATTGTTATCTCCCAAAATAAATTTATTTTGATAGTATGAAGAACTGAATTCATGTAATGAAAGATCTGAGTATGACTGACAATTTGAAAGCCATTGTTTTTTATTTGGTGGAAAATTTTAAAAGTTATAGCTTTCGGTGGCTTAGGAGAGGCTTATATTAACTCATTAGCCACAAAAGCTATGTTTCAGTGCCTAAACAGTTGAACATAGAGTAAAAGTGAAGCACCAAAAGTGGGTCGAGAAAGCATAGTTAAAATAACACTTTTGGTGGCTTAGGAAAGACTCCAGAAGACTTATTAGCCACCAAAAAGGGTCACTTTTGGCAGCTTAGAGAGAGGAACAGGAAGGATTTTAACCGCTGAAAGCAGGAAGTGAGCAACATTGGAAAAAGTACATTCGGTGGCTTCGACAAGGCTCATAAGACTAATTAACCATAAAAAATGGTTGCTTTCGGAAGCTTAGAGAAATATTCAATGCATATACTAACCACAGAAAGCGGGAAGATAAGCATCCGGTAAAAATTACTTTCTCTGGTTTAGGAGAAATCTAGGGGATTTCATTAACATACGAAAAGACATGTTTTCAGTAGTTAAACAAGTTTTTCGGCAAGTCCATTATCTGCCGAGAGCAAGATTTCACCATGGTGACGGGGTAAAAGTTTCAGCAGCTTAAACAGGAAATACAACACTTAGTTATCCACCAAAATCCGGCTTTTCAGTGGCCAGCTGACAAAATCCCGAAGGCTATTAACCACTGAAAGGGAAAAGTAAGAAAATGGTTAGAAAATAGTCACATCCTACCCCATTAGCAAGATAAACGATCAATGGAGGGCGTGATCAACCGCAAAAAATATTCAGGCCTGCATAACTGTGTGGGTAAATGAGTAAAAAGGGTTGTTAGGAAACTGGCAAAGGACTGATCTAACTAGAAACCCTCAGCCTCGTTCCACCTGTCCAAAAGATCATCAGAAAGCCCATTGAATACTTTGGCTAATGTAGGTTATGATTACTTGGGAAAGGAGATATAGAGGATCAGCTGGTGCAATCATCTTATGATCTCAGCCTTCATAATGACAGGAAAACCCTCGTAATCAGTGCCAAGAGACTCCATTTGATTTCATATTCGAGATTATCATTTTTTCCCCACCAGAAAAAATAGCTCTAAAAGAGCAGCCTGATAAGCATAATGTATACAGAATTGAGAACTATTTTGCAAGTACCTAGGAGAGACACCCATCAAGATGAAGAAGAGTGGACCTACTCTCAGGAAGGAGCTAGGTGATATCAGTTACTTAGAAGCACATCTAGAGGTCTGCAGACTCTTCCAAGAGGTTGGCTGCTACAAGTTCTGTGAAAAGATACAAGGCTTCCATCAGCAGGTGGCTGAAGCACTATCCCTCTCGTTCGATGGTTCAAAAGGAGTCATAGGAAAAGAAGAGTTTCACATAGATGCAACACTAATCAATGAGGTGACAAAACTCCCTTGCACAGGAGAAAAATGGTTCAAGACCACCATACCCAAAGAGGTGGAGTTCAGATCTTACCTTAAGCTTGAGCATAGAGGAATAGTGTGGAAAAAGAGTGTGCCATAATCATGGCTGGAGGACAAGTGGCAACAACTACTGAATTCCATTGTGGTCTATCTAACCTGTGAAGGGAGATATAACAGAGCTATGATCTACCATTTCAATTTGATGAATCACTTCACAAGTAAAAGCCCTCTCAATTTTCCCTTTTACTTACATAGAAGTTTGGGAAAGATGGCACATCAAGTGAAATCCCAGCCATCCAAGATTGCTGGTAGGATGTCCCACCATAGTCATATCCAGCTATTGGTTCAGGAGTTGTTGAAGAGAAGAAACATGGTTTGGCCTTATTTTCTATTCTGGAATGGTTTTGAGATAGGCCTTCAGCCAGAAGGGAAATGGAAGTCTCATGCCAAGAAGTCCAACACACCAAGGAGTGGGAGAAGAAGGAGGACGACCATTTCCCCAGCAACTGCAATAGAACAATGTCCCTCCTCTACCAAGACCAAGAAGGAAAAAAAGAAATTGGACTTCAGTGAGAAGGGCCAGGAGGAAGAAGCACACCATGAGAATATCCTAAAGCAAACCCTAGTAGCCAACCCACCTTAGAAACCCTAGCTGAAGTATAAGTTAGTCTCCAACCTCTTGAAGCTAGCCAAGGAACTGTTAACACTCCTAGCACAAAGCCTACAGAATAGGAAAGCTGAGAAAACAGGCCTGAAAAGACATTTTTTAGAAAAACCTAATAATTTTTGTAAAACAGGGCTTTCGGTGGCTTAGGAAGATGCTGGGGCATTTCATTAGCCACCGAAAGTGCCACTTTCGGCAGCTAACAGTTCTGATAGACTGGCCTCTTAACCACCAGAAGAGGACAGAGGCTTAAAAGTAAGTTTTGGCATACAGGACCAGTTTTGGGAAACTACAGATGGCTCAGGGACATGATCTAAATATTAAAGACACTGAGGGAAGCATAAGAAAGGGGTTTGTTTAAGATCTGCTATGACATAAAAGCACAAAAGGCCACCAACCCTAGCTGTCAAAGATAAATCAGTGGCTTAACTGGAAGAGGACCAGTAGCAGTAATCATTAGCAGTTACTTCAGTTATTTAAATGTTCATTCAATGGAATAAATCTTCATTTTAGTTAGACAAGTAGTTAGGTAGGGTTTCAAACCCTAATTTGCAAAAACTGTTACTTTTGTTTATTTTTGTAAAAAGTAGATCTAAGTTTAATGATATGTATATTTTGCAAAAGGCTATAAAGCCTAAGACTGATTTTATGAAAAAGGTTTGACTTCGAGATTTATAAACCTATACTATTTTCAGTTTCTCATTTTGCTCATTCTTGAATATAAGCTCTTTTGTTATGATTTGTTCAGCCTTCCTCTTTGTCTTTACTGTACTTATGCCTGAATGTGTATTTAGGTTACTTTCAAGTCGATTAATAACTAATACCTATCATCCTATTGGTGTTTTAATGTGATTTTATTTATAATTACCATCCTTAGCATGATTTATCCATTTATATGCATCTATTTTGTATGTAAATCTGCTAGCCTGATGAGTTCTCCATCCCTGCACCTTATTGTCAAATTCTAAATAGTTGTAACTAAAATCCTTGTAATTGAGTGAGTTTCATGCATGTCTTGAGAGTGGAAGGTTATATAGGTCACCTAACTTGATCCATATCAGAAAACCCTAAAAACATTTTAAGTTACCAGGCATGCTCGAGCTACAACCTAGAGGAGTTCCTGTAGTGATAACAAATTGGCGCCATTTCCGGGGAGAGGAGACTGAAGCTCAGCTTCCCTGGGAGACGACATAGATCCTTTCTTTGAGGATAGACAAAGATTGGACACTATTCTAGTTGTAATCATCTATTTGGAAAATCCATTGAAAAAAGGTGGCTTCAAGAAGACCCAGTACAAGAGAAAACCCTAAGGGGCCACCAGCAACACCGGTTTTAGATCCAAGAAGAGATTATGAGAAGAGCTAGGGATTTACTAAGACAGGCCAACAATGCTGCACAGGAAGCTACATCAGTTATTTCAAGAAATGTTTCTTCTATTATTTCTTCTGTTGAAACACTTAATTTTTAGGAATTTATAAATACATAAAAAAATTCTAGGGTTTGGGCATCTTCAAGTACTACTGCTTGTGAAGATCTAATCCCTGGTGACTCCACTAGGTTAAGTATACCACCACCACCTTCTCAGTAAGTGCCTTCATCAGTGCTAACTTCCTCAACCATGTCCATACCCATTTCCAAAATGGTTGCCCCTCAGTTGACCAAAATGGAAAGGATCCTGGTAGCTAGGTATGCCCCCCTAAATTTGCCAAATGCCCTCCCTGCCATGCCTACTAGAGATTACATCAAGTATATGCCTAAGTTCATAGGAGAAGCGGATTTCATAGCTAAAGAACATCTAGAGGCATTTTACAGCTATCCTGAGAACATTAACATAGAGCAAGAAGATGTATGGACTAGGGTTTTTGTGCAAAGCCTAGATGGTCAGGATAGGAAATGGTTTAAGGAACTGCTTGCTAGATCAGTGGTAGGAATTGAGGCCCTATATGACATCTTTATAAATCATTTGGGAGAGAGGAGAGACCACCTCTACTATATCATAGAGTTCAACAACCTGAAAAGAGAAAATGGGGAGTCTGTCTCCAACTTCACCAAGAGGTTCAACATTATGTACAGCAAGATCCCCACTAAAATCAAGCCCATTGATACCTCAGCCAAGATAAATTATGAAAATGCCTTTGAATCTTATTTCTACCTACTTCTTAGAGAAAGGAGGTTTGCCTCCTTATCACTCATGTAGGATGCTACCCTAGAGGTAGAATCAAACATTTTAGCATCTCAGAAGGTCAAAGGAAAGATAGACAGGAAGAAGCAGCCAGCAGACCCTATTGGGGCTTCTTCATGAAAAAACAAGATGGACAAAATGACCAAACTATTAGATAACCTTCCTACTAAAATGTCTAAACTGAAGGAGCAAGGACAGATACCTGTGAGGGGTAAAGGGCCAGGTGACTTTGCTCCTTTAAACCCTAATTTTGTCCCTTATAGAAGAGGAAACCCCCCTAGTTCAGATACTCAAAAGGGAAAGGAATCAAGGGGAAGATCAGATAATAAGAGCTCCATTACAAAATGTTGTATTAGAAGAAGAGCCATAATTCGTTGAAGAAGAAGGAGAAGTTGAAGACAACATCCACTACATGGAGGATGAGGTGGAATGTTCTTTTCTGACATAGAAAGAATATGAGGAAGCCCTAATTGATGAGTAGATTATTGAAGAGGTTGTATATCAGGATGATGGTCAGGGAGGGTATAATCTAAGGTCCAAGCTGGTTGCTCCTCTCAATAAGAATGCTATTCCTGTCAAACAACTAGCTGCACCAACTAAAAATGTTGTTGTTTTACCAAAGAAAGGGGCTGTCATATCCAAAGCATTGCAAAAACTAGCACCTTTAGCCATTCCTGATCAAATTCAAATCAAATCTCCAGTGCATGACGTGAGGCTTCTAGATAGGCTGCATTATTCTTTCAACCTTGAGTTAGAAATTCAAATATTGAAGATCCCTTTCCCATTAATTGAGCTAATGAAAAATGATGCATTCAAGTCTTCCGTTTTGAATTCCCTTTAGCCAAAGGTGCATGTTGACACTGACTTTGTGAGACTAATATATGATAATCTTGTTTTAACCCTAGGCCCCATGATCGAAGACCTAAAGGACTCATGCCCACCTTTCTACAAATCCTTGAATATCTATGACAAAATCCTCCATAAAAGTCTACTGGATTCAGGAGGCTCTCATAACCAAATGCCAAAGGATGTGATGGATGAGCTTGGTATCGGCATCACAAATCCCTACCACGATTTATTCTCCTTTGAATCTAGAAAGGATGTGATGGATGAGCTTGGTATCGGCATCACAAAGCCCTACCATGATTTATTCTCCTTTGACTCTAGAAAGGATAAATGCTTGGGTTTCATCAAAGACGTTGTTGTGAACCTAACTCAACTACCTTCAAAAAGTATCATGATGGACATTGTAGTGGCCGATATCCCTCCAAAATTTGGTCTCTTGTTGTCTCGATCATGGAGCAAAAGACTAGGTGGCACACTTTAGATGGATCTTACATATGCCACCATCCCCATGTTCGGAGGAGAGACTAAGAGGCTATACCAGGAAAATTCACTGGCCTACATCATAAACTGTTGAATTTTTAATGGTTATATTAGATCTTAAAAACATTTAGCATCATAACAGCATAACCATAAGGCAAGAGATCACTGAAAGATAGACAAGGACAAGCATACAAAGAGAACACAAATATTTATCCTGGGAAAATCCCAGCAAAAGATTCCTCAATATAGATGCCCCAAAAAGATAAAAGATAAAACCAACAAGGAGATCAAAGCTTGATCCTCCTCCTTCTCCAGCTATTTCTCTCTTCTCCACTAATGCGCTACACAAGTGAGAGTGTGTGCTTCAAATGAGGAGTTCCACACCTCTATTTATATTCATCTGTTCACTTTAATTATCACATTCGACATGTAGGCTCGAGTTACACATGCAGGATCAAGTAACCACACCGGGGTGCTAATGACCCACCTTTACAATTAGAGGGGACTACCTCATGACTCTTATTAGTTATTCCGATTAGAAGCATCGGGGTACAAAGTAATACAAGTGGTTCTCTCGGTAGGACCATCGAGGACCACAAAAAGATACATATAGAATATTTTTCGAAGTTACAATATTTCAACACTCCCCCTTAATGAGAAGGGTATTCTACAACAACATCAACAATAACAAAAATAGAGGGCATCATCAACATCATCAGGGTAACACATCTATAAATCATTGGAATCTTTTCAACTTCATATGGTCTTGATATTCAATATTCAACGAAAGAAACTCTTTGACCTTTCGATTAGCATCAACATCTTTAGCACTTTGACCTTTTGATCAACAACAACCTCTTCAGCACTTTGACCTTTTGATCAGCAACAACTTCAACACTTTGACCTTTCGATCAGCAACAACTTCAGCACTTTGACCTTTCGATCGACAACAACTTCAACACTTTGACCTTTCAATCAGCAACAACATCTTTAGCACTTTGACCTTTCGATTGGCAACATCTTCAACACTTTGACCTTTCGATCAAAAACTACATCATCATCATCATACTCTGATCTTTTGATTAGAAACATCATCATCATCACACTCTGATCTTTTCGATCAGAAACATCATCATACTCTGATTTTTTTATTAGTACGTCATCATCATCATATTCCGATCTTTCGATCAGTACGCCATCATCATCATCAGCAACAACCTGCAATCCACAATTCAAAGACAAAAGAGTCTTTGGATCTCTTTTGGACTTAAAGTCCAGGGATGATGCAATCCCACCACATTCTCAACAATCGAAGTTACCAGATTGATTACGGGAGAATTAGTCCTTATCACTTTAGGACTAAGTCCAAGGATGATGCAATCCTACCACATTCTTGAGGACCGAAGTCACTGGATTTATTACGGGATAATTATTCCCTTTCACTTTAGGACTATGTCCAAGGATGATGCAATCCTACCACATTCTCGAGGACCAAATTCACCGAATTGATTATAGGAGAATCAGTCCCTATCACTTTAGGACTATGTCCTAGGGAGATGCAATCCTACCGCATTCTCGAGGACTAAAGTCACTGGATTGATTATGGGAGAATCAGTCCCTATCACTTTAGGACTATGTCCAAGGATGATGCAATCCTACCACATTCTCGAGGAACGAAGTCACCGGATTGATTACGAGAGAATCAATCCCTATCACTTTAGGACTAAGGCCAAGGATGATGTAATCCTATCACATTTTCAAGGACTAAGGTCACTGGATCTATTATGGACAAATGTCCCAGGATGATACAATCCCTCTTCATTATCGAGGACCGAGGTCACCGGATCACTTAAGGGAAAGTTCCCAGGGATGAGCTAGATATTGACTCAAGGTGTTCATAGCAAAACAAATGTCTGGTTTGGTATCTGTTAAGTACATAAATGACCCAATAATCTATCTGTATTAAGTCACATCCACTAACTCTGATGAGTCTTTGGATAATAAATTCAGGTTGGAATCCATGGGTGTGGCCATGGTTTTTCATTCAAACATATCAAATATTTTCAAAACTTACACTGCATACTTTCCTTGATTGAGAAATATTCCTTCATACTTCTAGACCCAGGAAATAAAGTATTAGACCAAGGTCTAAATTCTTCAGTGGAATTCTTCTTGCATTCTACAATTTGTTTCTCATTCCCTGTCAGAAATAGCTCATCCACATATAGTAATAGTATGATAGGTTTATCTTCTAAAACCTTGTAGTAAAGGTTAGGATCGACTTTACTCTTGGAAAAGATCATTCTTGTCAGGAAACTATATATTCTTCCATACCAAGCTCTAGGACCTTGCTTCAGGCCGTAGAGGGCCTTCTTCAACTTACATATGTGAGTCCATCTCTCTTCAACTTCAAATCCTTGTGACTATTCGATGTAAAAATCTTCCTCAATCATACCATCAAGGAATTATTGTCTTTACTTCATCATGGAAGAAACTAGCATGATAGTTCTGAAGGAAGTGTACCTTTCTTCCTAGAGTAAGTGTCTCTTCAGAAATTATTCCCTCTTTCTAGAAACCTCTAGCCACAAGTCTTTCCTTAATTCTATCAGTAACATATTTTATCTTGCAAATCCATTTGGAAGATACCACATTCTTGCTTTTCGATTTGAATACTATATCCCAAACATCATTCTAGTATTCTTTCATCATAACATCTTCCACGAGTTCATCTTGTGAGGTCATCAACATATCCTAGTCTTCTTCATTCAACATTTAAGGTTGGAACCCACTTTACTCTTGGTAAAGTCTCGATCTATCATGTCGTACCATGTCAAACTGAGATATTTTTTGTATTCACTCCCCCTGAAGTGGAGTATCATCTTCCTTATTCATTCTGTACAGGTGGTTCTATGCTTGATATATACTTCTAGTAGGTCTGGTCAATAGAGTATGTTATGTCATAGTCTATTCTTTCAGAGGAAAATCATGAACGTTGCTTTGTACACTTGTTCTTGTAGATCCATATGGAAGATACTACGTACTTCCCTTTATGTCTCGAAATCATATCGTATACATCATTCCCCATGATCAACTATTATTCTTTGATCATAACTTCTTTCATAGCATTCTTTTCTTCATCTTGAGTTATCTCTCATACACATGGTGGTATTCATCCTTCAAGGTGGATCTACCACTCTTTGAAGCTCTTTCTTCTGTCACGATGTATCTGACCCTAGGAGCTTCAGATTTATTGGAGTGAATCTTGAAATGTCATCACTTGTTCTTCGAAACAAGTCTCATCCTTCTTTTCTTGTAGGAGGTTGTATAGGACCTTTCTCATCACATGAGTACTGTCATTAATGCAAACATTCTATCATGCATAACACATCAACTGAATACAAAAAAATATCATGAAATGACAATTGAATACTTATCTTTTATTTGTTTCATGGGTAGACTCCTTCTTGATCATTTTGCTTCTTCATCTTCTTCATTCATGAAATCATCATTTCTTATCCAAATGATAAGATGGATAAGAGGTTCTTCAAGAATTGAGTTCTTGATATTCCTCATCACTTGAGGGATCTTCTTTGAATGGTGAGAGCTTGATCTTCAATTGCTCCCATCTTCTTCTTCTTCCCAAAGTTAGCTGAAAGTAATCACTTCCTTTTGGTACACATTCCTCACATGAATGAATCCCATGATCTTGGGAGGCCACTTAAGGTGGTTATCACCAATTTGTTTCTTAAGGTCATATTCCCATGTATTTTCCTTCCTTCAAATAGCTTGGTAAAGGAATCAAACATCTCTTTCGGTGTCTTTAGGGAAGACACTTGTGGTACAAGTTGATTCGTGACTGAATTAGCAATGATCTTCTTGGCCTTGACCAAGTTCTTCTAGTGTACGGCTTTGAGCCTCATCTCCCTCTGGACCTAGAACCTCTCTAATCAAGTAGGTGTCCAATTCATTTTCTTTAGAGAGATCAAATACTTCCATGATTGGAAGTTTTCAACTTCACCAAGCTTATCATCAAGCTGATTAGAACCTCAAATGGAAATAGCAAAAGATTAGATCTTACCGATTTGAGGTGTCCGTCCTGGTTCCGGAGCTGGCTGATGTAGGGTTTGTTAGAGAAACCCTAAATTTCAAAACTTCAAAACTTTCAGATCTAATTCGATAGAAATATGGATCTCTTCAAATGGAGCTATCCAATGTACTCCTTTTCTGAAAACAATGGAGGGAAGCTCCTAGAACAGGAAGCCCTAGTTTTCCAATTTCTTCTGTAGAAATGTCTATTACTGTTTTTGTATTATATTTGACATTGCTGCTCCTTTGTGTCTAAAAATTCGCACTGAGGTAACCTCACATGTCTCTGTTCCAACACCATAGGTTTCATTTGAATTTGTTTGACCAATTGGGACTTATGATCATTTTCCCAAGGTGACCTTTTACAGGACTGTTCATAACAGCGAAGTTGTATGGACTGCCACGTGTCACTGTTTCATCCTCAGGGTCTAAAATTCAGACCACAGAAAGTAAAAACCATGCCCTTTATGGAACAGATTTAGAAATGTCATTTGGACCTTTGTAGCTCAACATATAGCAATTATCCCCAGGTTTCCTGTTTAGGGGTGAATTCTGGAAGAGGCTAGAACCCTAACTTGGAGGGATCATATCTGCCAGAATATAGCAAATATGAGGCGGAATGTTGGACACAATATATATCAAGATTGTATATTCAGCCTCTGCAATTTTAAGCTCCTGATACATCACCAATCCCGTGATATAGAGAATGTTCCAAAACTTATCAGTTTTAGTATTTATGGTTTTTCCAACTCGGGGTCAAACTAGGGTTTGACTTTCCTGGAGTTTCACCCAACCAAAAATATTGAACCCGGTCTCTAAAGTTTGATTTTGATGAGGATAGAAATCCTATGCCGAGATCACGAAAAAAATAGTCTTCTATAGAAATCCCTAATTTCCCACACCGAAAACTGAAAATGCTCATAATCGAATTCTGCTTCGACAGAAAGATGTGCCCTTCAATGGAGAGTCATCCTAGCATACTTTTACTGATGGATTATGGAGAGAGACCCAAAAATTAATAATCCCTAGCTTCTGTAGCTGCACAATGTCTTCTTTCAGTTTGGCTCTGATACCATGTTAAATTTTTAATGGTTATATCAGATCTTAAAAACATTTAGCATCATAACAGCATAACCATAAGCCAAGAAATCACTGAAACATAGACAAGCACAACCATACAAAAATAATACAAAGATTTATCCTTGGAAAACACTAAATGGAAAAACCCATCAAGAGCTTCCTCAATATAGATGCCCCAAAAAGATAAAAGATAAAACCAACAAGGAGATCAAAGCTTGATCCTCCTCCTTCTCCAGCTACTTCTTTCTTCAAGTGAGAGTGTGTGCTTCAAATGAGGAGCGCCACACCTCTATTTATATTCATCCGTTCAGTTTAATTATCACATTCGACATGTAGGCTCGAGTTACATATGTAGGATCAAGTAACCACATTGGGGTGCTAATGACCCACCTTTACAATTAGAGGGGACTACCTCTTGAATCTTATTAGATCTTTCGATTAGAAGCATTGAGGTACAAAGTAATACAAGTGGTTCTCCTGGTAGGACCATCAGGGACCAAAAAAAGATAGATATAGAATATTCTTTGAAGTTACAATATTTCAACATAAACAAGGAGAACAATTTAGTGAATCACCCCATTTATGCAGTGGACACTGATTTTGGGTCATGCATTCTGCAAATGGATGATTCTCCGCAAACATCAGTCCAGCTCACTAGGCCCACCTATCAACAGCCCAAAGAAGTGACCACAACATTCTGGAGCATGTATTTTGATGGGGCTATCACTTAAAGCTCAACAGGTGCAGGTGTAGTATTGATATCTCCATCCAAGGAAATCATTCATCTATCTTACAAGCTTGATTTTAAAACCACTAACAATATACCAGAATATGAAGCCTTGCTACTAGGAGTTAAAGCTACCAAGGAGATGGGGATGATGTGCATGAGGTTTTTTGGAGATGGAGACCTCATTATACAGCAGGTCAACAACACTTTTCAGACAAAAAACATCAGACTAAAGGCCTACATGGATGAGGTATGGAAACTTAGAGACTCCTTTATGTTTTTTGAACTGTCATATATACCTAGGGATTTGAATCGCCTGGCTAATTCACTGGCTGTCTCTGCAAATCTGTTTATTCTTACTTTACCTCCTAAGCTTAGCTATGATGTTTAGGTTAAATACATACCTTCCCTTCTAGACAATGTCAAATTGTGGAAGGTGTTTGAGAATGATGACGAGCTTAGTAAATTCCTTCAACTAGTAGATGAATTATTTGATATGCACATAGACCAGGAAAACCTAAACATGGAGGAATTGTTGTAATATCACAGATCACATAAGGTTACCAATAATACATACAAAAATATAAAGAAATATATACAGAGAGAAAAGACAAGAACAGATAGGGTGAACAGATTATATTATTCTCAATAGATCGTACAAAGCCAAGAACTGAACTGATTTCTTGTGAGGCTCAACAGCCTAATATATACAGGTTACAAACAATTACAAAAATAACTACCTGTCGTTTCGGTGAACCGACACGACTATTAGTTAGCAGACTTAATTACTGTGTTTGCTCGGCCGACCTACTTAGTCGGCTGATCGACTAAGTTGGTCTTCGTTCAAGTCGACTTATGTCGACTCGCTCCTTCTACATCTCCCCCACAAACAAAACATTTCTTCGTCCCGAAGAAAAAGGGAAGTACAAAAATGAAGTCCTGTCGAACCTTTCAGACTTTCTCCTGGTGAGGACTATGTAGTCGGATGGTCGGTCGTTTCTGAACGCACACTTCGAAGATGGCGGGAGCTGTGATGGCAAGTTGACGCTGGAAATCTGTCCATGTCTGCAGGGATTTCTGGATGTCGATTGTTAGAGTTGTTACACTTGATAATACCGACATCTTTTCGGCCATGGGCATTTCTGCAATATTTTCCATGCTAGGGCCCAACAGTTGGGTTTGTTCGTCGACGGCATTAAGGAGTCTTTTCATCTGCGGACAGATGTTGTCAACATTCTCCAAGTTTGGTAAGGCTTTCTGTACCCACTGATGAGCTTCTCGTTCGAGTTTTTGCAGCTTGCTATTCTCCATCACAATCTTCTCTTCAAGGGTCTGCCTCATTTCTGCCTCTGTCATTTTTCGACTTTCCAAGGCCTGAATGCCTTGTCATGTCTGCCTGCTCTGATGATAGACCTACCCATAATGAGTCAGCCAATCTCTTAGCACTTCTTCAATAACAATGGATTCCTCCATATGGTCCTGTAAAAGTTTGTAAGCCTTCGAAAAGGAAGTATGATGGGTCAGGAGCAGTCGAGCAGTCTCTTCCTTTTGTTCTGCTCTAGTCCCTTGGATATGTGTCTGGATAGTCGACACCAATCCTTCAAACAGCTGATATGCCCTTTCGAGTGGTCGGTCCATAGCAGTTTCGACCGGTCCTGGGGTGACAGTTTGTGCAAGAGACCTACACTTGCCGAGAAACTGGACCTGTTCAGCCTCCTTATCCCTGAGTTGTTTCCTTACTGTTTTTGTCCTCTTCTTTGCTTCTTTTTCTAGGGTGTTTAGTAGTTGACCGACCTCTGTGTCGGTCAACGAACTTGCATCCTTTAAACTTATCCATAGCTTGGATGGTCGATGCTGGTCTGTCTGTTTCTTTTGTTTGTCAGCATCTTGCTCCTGAGTACCTGCAGTAGTAGAGGTCGGTTCTGTGGTCTCCTTTTGCTGCTTTGTTGTCTTGTCTTGAGGACCTGCAGAAGTGGAAGGTGGAACAGAGGTCGAAGGTTTTTCTGGGTGAGGAGGTGGTATGACCACTTCCGGTTGTGAAGATGCTGGAATTTGTGAAGGATTTGGCTATGAATCAAGGGGTGGTGGTGGTGTTGATGTTGGTGGTGATGGGGGGGATGGAGGGTTTGATAATGCTGGTGGTGATGGAGGGGTGTGTTGTGAACTTGCTAATCCGAGGGTTATCAGGCCTAGTTGTAGTCTAGTTGGTTAGGATACTCGGCTCTCACCCGAGAGACCCAGGTTCAAGTCCCAGCAACGGAACCAATGTTGTAATCTCACAGATCACATAAGGTTACCAATAATACATACAAAAATATACAGAAATATATACAGAGACAAAAGACAAGAAAAGATAGGGTGAATAGATTATATTATTCTCAATAGATCGTACAAAGCCAAGAACTAAACTGATTTCTTGTGAGGCTCAACAGCCTAATATATACAGGTTACAAACAGTTACAAAAATAACTACCTGTCGGTTCGGTGAACCGACACGACTATTAGTTAGCAGACTTAATTACTGTGTTTGCTCGACCGACCGACTTAGTCAGCTGATCGACTAAGTCGGTCCCTCGACTTAGTCGGCTAATCGAATAAGTCGGTCTTCATTCAAGTCTAATTATGTCGACTCGCTCCTTCTACAGGAATCCAAGCAGCTCAATTTGAAAGATAAAATGGCCAATCAGAACATTGTCCAATTACCCAGAAACTACATACCTCGAGGCCTAGTACCACTGGAAGTGCTATTTGATCAAATTGACATCCCTTTCAATCCTGCCAAAAAAGAGCTAGATCCTACTATCCAAGAACAAAACATAGGAAGCCAAAGCCATCCAAAACTGATAAATTTGTCTACTAAATTGACTGCTAATTAGAGGTCAAATTTTTGTAGCCTGATAAAAGAGTTTGCTGATGTCTTTTCCTGGGAGTACACTAACCTGAAAACCTATGACACCAATATCATACAGCACAAACATCCTTTGGAGAAGGACACCATCCCTTTCAAGTAGAAGCTAAGATCTGTCAGTCATGTCCTATTACCAGTAATTGAAAAAGAAATTCATAAGCTCCTCAAGTTCGAGATCATAATCCCCCTTAGGTATTCCAAGTGGATTGCAAACCTAGTAGTGGTAAGAAAGAATAATGGGGAAATAAGGTTGTGTGTGTATTTTAGAAACCTGAACAAGTGTTCCAAGAAAGACAACTATCCATTTCCCAAGATGGAACACTTGTTGCAGAAAGTCTCAGGGGCTAGTGTTATGTCCTTCCTAGATGGCTTCTCTGGATACAACCAAGTTGCTATGCACCCTAATGAACAAGAGAAGATTGCTTTTATCACCCCCTAGGGCACCTTCATGTATGCTAAAATGCCATTTGGGCTAATGAATGGTGGGGCTACTTTCCAGAGATCCATGGAGCTAGCTTTTGTGGGATTGAAAGATAAATTTGTGCTCATATATTTGGATGACCTAACAGTTTACTTTCACAGCCATCATGGCCACTTGTAGCATTTGAGGAAGGTATTTTTGAATTTCAGAAGGTATGGAATATCACTCAACCCTAAGAAATCCCAGTTTCCACTCAGTGAAGGGAAACGCCTAGGCCACATAGTCTCAGCTGAAGGAGTAAATATCGATGCAGTAAGGGTGGAAGCAATCCATAAGCTGTCAATACTCAGGTCAAAAAGGGACATTCAGTCCTTTTTAGGCAAGATAAACTTTTTTAGGAGGTTCATCCCTATTTTTTCCATGTTGGTAAAGCAGATAACAATCATGCTGAAAAAAGATGCAGAAATAAAATGGACTGACCAGGTAAGAAACTCTTTTGAAGACATTAAGAAGGATATTATGGAGGCCCCAACCCTGATTAGTCCTAACTACACCAAGAGTTTTTACATTTTCTCTTTTGCATCCTATGACACCATGGCAGCTATACTACTACAGAAAAATGACGAGGGTCTTGATCATCCAATTGTATTCTTTGGGAAAACCTTGAGAGATGCTGAGTTGAAGTATGATCCAATTGAAAAGCAAGCTTATGCTCTCATAAAATATTTGAAGACTTTCAGAATTTACATTCTCCATGCAAAGGTCCTTGCGTATGTCCCTTCAGTTGTTGTGAAGGATGTTTTGACTCAGCCTGACATTGATGGGAAGAGAGGTAAGTGGATTTCCAAGCTAACTGATTTTGATATAGAGGTGAAACCCACTAAGCTAGTGAAGGGACTAGGTCTGGCCAAACTCATGGCTAAAGAAAACTGTGAACTTATGGGAATAAACTTCACATGTGTCAAATCAGCAAAAGTGCAGACCGTGGTAGCAGCATAAGTAGATCAAGATCAGAATGACATTCCATTAGTAGCTGAAAACCTATCTTCATGTGAGTGGAACTCAGGTATTATTCAATTTCTACAAAGAATAGAAGTTCCTTCTAATCTCACTCCCAACCAAGCACGAGCTCTTAATTTAAAATGTGCTAAGTTTTGCATAATTGACAAACTACTGTACTGGAAAGATTAGTCTGGAATTTTGCTAAGGTGTCTAGATAAAGAAGAAGTAGAACACTTCATGCATCACTTTCATTCCAGCACATGTGGGGGCCACCACTATTGTAAAACTATATCCCACAAGATCTTAAGAGCAGGATACTATTGGCCAGTCCTTTTTTCTGATGTATGCACTTTTGTAAGGGCCTGTGACCAATGTCAAAGATTTATAGGGAAGCAACAGCTCAAGTCCTTTCCCCTTAGGCCTATTGTGGTGAATGGGCCTTTCCAGCAATGGGGTCTGGATTTCATAGGTGAAATAAATCCATCTTCCAGTGGACAACATAAATGGATCTTAGCAGCCACTGATTACTTTACCAAATGGATAGAGGCAGTACCCACCATGAATGCCACTCATCAAGTCATCATCAGATTTTTATATGAGAATATTTTTAGCAGGTTTGGATGCCCAGTAAGGTTGGTAACTGATAACGCACCTACTTTTAAAGTTGGCGCATTAGTTAAAATATGTGAGTCAATGTCCATTCAACTGGTGCATTCCACATCCTATTATCCTCAAGGCAATGGCTTGGCTGAGTCATCCAACAAAAGCTTAGTCAGGATCATCAGGAAACTGCTGGAGACAAATCAGAAAAGCTGGGATTCAAAGCTTAAGTTTGCTTTATGGACTGATAGGGTAACAAACAAAATATCTATAGGTACTTCTGCATTTAATCTAGTTTATGGTACTGAGGCCATTTTTCCTATTTAGCTTATTCTTCCAGTGGAAAAATTCTTTTAGGAAGAGGAAGATGAACCAAATGATATGGTGAGGAGGATGATGGACTTAGTGGAGTTACAGAAAATTAGAGAGCAATTTATAGGAAAATCAGAAGCCCATCAACAGAGGATAAAGCGCATGTTTGACAAAAGATCAAGGCAGACAACTTCTAGGTTGGAGATTGGATCCTCAAGTGGGATACTATCAAACAGGACAAGGGAAAACATGGAAAATTTGACTCTTTGTGGATTGGCCCTTTTCTGATAGCCCAAGTACATAATAATCACACCTTCAAATTGCAAAATATGGAAGGGGAAGAGGTATTTGATGGCCCAGTGAATGGGATTTTTCTGAAACTCTACTTTATTTGAGGCTTTGAGGCCTTATTATTGTAAATTAGTAGATAGTAGGATGTTTCTGCTTACAGAATAAACTCCATGCCCAATGGAATAGTAGATGATAGTGTTAAGTTATTTAATTGCTTTTAGGGAAAGCAATTTTGGTCTAGGATTCTTGGGACCTCACTGGGAGGTTCCCATCCCCAAGTAGGAGCCAGATGTTATCTCCCAAAATAAATTTATTTTGATAGTATGAAGAATTGAATTCATGTAATGAAAGATCTGATTATGACTGATAATGTGAAAGCCGTTGTTTTTTATTTGGTGGAAAATTTTAAAAGTTATAGCTTTCGGTGTCTTATGAGAGGCTTATATTAACTCATTAGCCATCGAAAACCTATGTTTCAGTGGCTAAACAGTTGAACACAGGGTAAAAGTGAACCAATGAAATTGAGTTGAGCAAGCAGAGTTAAAATAACAATTTCGGTGGCTTAGGAAAGACTCCAAAAGACTTATTATCCACCGAAAAGGGTCACTTTTAGTAGCTTAGAGAGAGGAACATGAAATAATTTTAACCGCCAAAATCAGGTAGCGAGCAACATTGGAAAAAGTACATTCGATGGCTTAGGAGAGGCTTAGAAGTCTCATTAGCCACCGAAAAGGGTTACCTTCGACAGCTTAGAGAAATATTCAACGCATATACTAACCACCAAAAGTGGGAAGATAAGCATCACGTAAAAATTACTTTTTGTGGTTTAGGCGAAAGCTACGTCATTTCATTAACGACTAAAAAGACAAGATTTCGACAGTTAAATAGGTTTTCTGGTGAGGCCATTATCTGCTGAAAGTAGTATTTCACCACGATGATGGGGTAAAATTTTCAGTGGCTTAAGAAGGAAATACAACACTTCATTATCCACAAAAGCCAACTTTTTGGTGGCTAGCTGACAAACTCCCAAAGGCTATTAACCACCGAAAAAGAAAAGTAAGAAAACGATTAGAAAACAGTCACATTCGACCTCATCAGCAAGATAAATGATCGGTGGAGGGCATGATTAACTGGAAAAATGATTTGGTCCTGCATAAACATGTGGGTAAATGAGTAAAAAAATTCATTAGGAAACTGGCAAAGGAATGATCTGACTGGAAACCCTCAGCCTCCTTCCACCTGTCCAAAAGATCATAAGAAAGGCCATCGAATACTATGGCTAATGTAGGTTATGATTACAACGGAAAAGAGATCTAGAGGATCAGTTGCTGCCATCATCTTATGATCTTAGCCTCCATAATGACAGGAAAACCCTCATAGTCAGTGCCAAGAGACTCCATCTGATTTCATCTTCAAGATTATCATTTTTTCCCCACAAGAAAAACTAGCTTTGAAAGAGAAGCTTGATAATCTTATTGTATACATAATTGAGAATTGTTTTGCAGGTCCCTAGGAGAGACACCCATCAAGATGAAGAAGAGTGGACCTATTCTCTGGCATGAGCTAGGTGATATCGGTTACTTAGAAGCACATCTGGAGGTCTGCAGACTCTTCTAAGAGGTTGGCTACTATAAGTTCTATGAAAATATACAAGGATTCCATCAGCAGGTGGTAGAAGCATTAGCCCTCTTGTTCAATGGTTCAAAATCAGTCATAGGAAAAGAGGAGTTTCACATAGATGAAGCACTAATCACTTAGGTGACAAAAATCCCCTGCATAGGAGAAAAATGGTTCAAGACCACCATACCCAAAGAGGCGGAGTTCAGGTCTTACCTTAAGCCTGAGCATAGAGGAATAGTGTGGAAAAAGAGTGTGACATCATCATGGCTGGAGGAGAAGTGGAAACAACTACTGAAGGCCATTGTGGTCTATCTAACCTGTGAAGGGAGATATAACAGAGTTATGATCTACCATTTCAAGTTGATGAATCATTTCACAGGTAAAATCCCTCTCAATTTTCCATTTTACTTACACAAAAGTTTGGGAAAGATGGCACATCAAGTGAAATCCCAGCCATCCAAGATTGCTGGTAGGATGTCCCACGACGGTCTTATCCAGCTATTGGTCCAGGATTTGTTGAAGAGAAAAAACATAGCCTGGGCTTATTTTCTGTTCTGGAATGGTTTTGAGACAGGCCTTTAGCCAAAAGAGAAAGGGAAGTCTCCTGCCAAAAATTCAAGCACACCAAGGAGTGGGAGAAGAAGGAGGAGGGCCATTTCCCCAACAGTAGCAACAGAACAACCTCCCTCCTCTTCCAAGACCAAGAAGGAAAAAAGGAACTTTGACTTCAGTGAGAAGGGCCAGGAGGAATAAGCACACCATGAGAATATCCTAAAGCAAACCCTAGCAGCCATCCCACCTTAGAAACCCTAGCTGAAGAAGCATTTAGTCTGCACCCTCCTGAAGCTAGCCAAGGCGCTGTTAAGACTCCTAGTACGAAGCCTCCAGAAGAGGAAAGCTGAGCAAACGGGCCTGAAAAGACATTTTTGAGAAAAACCTAATAATTTTTGTAAAACAGGGATTTCGGTGGCTTAGGCAGACACTAGGGCAGTTCATTAGTCACCGAAAGTGCCACTTTCGGTAGCTAACAATTCCGATAGATTGGCCTCTTAACCACTGAAAATGGACAGACTCTTCAAGGAAAGTTTTGGCATACAAAACTAGTTTTGGGCAAGTAAAGATGGCTCAGCGACGTGATTTAAAGATGAAAGACGTTGAGGGAAGCATCAGAAAGGGGTCTGTTTAAGATCTACTATGACATAACAACACAAAAGGCCACCAACCCTAGCTGTCAAAGAGAAATCAATGGCTTAACTGGCAGAGGAACAGTAGTAGTAATCATCAACAGTTACTTCAGTTATTTAAATGTTAATTCGGTGGACTAAACATTCATTTTAGTTAGACAAGTAGTTAGGTAGGTTTCAAACCCTAATTTGCAAAAAATGTTACTTTTGCTTATTTTTGTAAAAAATAGATCCAAGTTTTAGGATCTGTATATTTTGTAAAAGGCTATAAATCCTATGATTGATTTTATGAAAAAGGTTCGACTTCGGGGATTTATAAACCTATACTATTGTTAGCTTCTCATTTTTCTCTTTCTTGAATATAAGCTCTTTTGTTATGATTTGTTCAACCTTCATCTCTATCTTTACTGTAATTATGCCTGAATGTGTATTTAGGTTACTTTCAAGTTGATTAATAACTAAGAGTTGTCATCCTATTGGTGTGTTAATGTGATTTGAATTATAAGTACCATCCTTATCATGATTTAGCCATTTATATGCATCTACTTTGTATGTAAATCTACCAGCCTGATGAGTTCTCCATCCCTGCACTTTATTGTCAACTTTTGACCAGTTGTAACTAAAATCCTTGTAATTGAGTGAGTTTCATGCATGTCTTGAGAGTGGAAGGTTATATAGGTCACCTGACTTGATCCATATCAAAAAACCCTAAAAACATATTAAGTTACCAGGCATCCTCGAGGTATGACCTAGAGGAGTTTCCTGGAGTGATAACAAATATATTTATGATTGGAAATGTTATTGATTGTTTAATGTCATTTGTGCTTTGGCAAAGAAGTTTTTTTAATAGACACTGATTCACCCCCCGCCCCCCTTTCAATGTCTAAGACATGTTTAATAATTGGTATTAGAGTAGGCTGTCTTTGAACAACTCACTGCTAGAAGGCTGATCCTAAGGGAAAAACAGGTCCATTTAAAAAAAAAGGGCAAGCACTATAATTAAAAATAAGTTCCAGAATTAGTATTTTAAAAGATGGGTGGAATTTTGAAAACATTACTTGAACCAAGTATAGATGTTCATCCCTTATTTGATGGAGCTGATTATGTCGATTGGAGAGAAGCTGTGAAGAAGCAATTGAAGTCCAAAGGGGCACATGTGTGGGATGCTATAGCAAGCAAGAAGTGGTATTTGAAGAACACAACCAGAATTCCAAAAAATGATTAGAGATTCAATTCTATTGCTTTGCAAACCATCAAGAAATCCTTATCAAATGATGTTAAGATAAAGATTGGTTTCCACATTGTTGCCAGAAATATATGGCTTAAGTTAGAAGAAACATATCAAGCAAAATATCAAAGACCAGAAGAAGACAGTAATAAAAAATCCAATGAAGATAGAAGAGAATATTTGAAAGATGATGAAGAGATAAATAGTACTTCAATCTGCAGCACTTCTATTAGTGAAAATTCTCATGATGAACAAGATGACCTCACAGAAAACACTAAATTATAACTTCATGAACAATCAAACTGTAGTATTCATGATGATATAGACATATTTGAAGAAAAGTGGGAAAACTTATCAATCCTTAAAAATTAGGCTACAATTACTAAACATGATGACTTGAATAAATTAAAGGAATATTTCCTTACTACAATTGAAGATGCAAAGAAGAAATTAATTTTTTATCCTAAAAATGTTTTTGATAATATTGCAAACAAATTTATGGTCACTCTAAGTGATCTTGAAACTATTTTCAAGATCAGTGAGTTACTTCAAGGATTGTGGACGGATTCCAAAAATTATAGAAAAACATGCAAGAGTCCAGTAGATACAAAAAATGACTTGAAGATCCTAAAGGATAAGTTCTGTGCCCTAACAAAGAAACGTGAAGCTACTGAGATGATATTGAATGAGCAAAGGATCCAGCTAGATGACAAGGAAAAATAATTGAAGAACACTTTCTCTAGTTTTAATTTACAATTGGAAAACAAAATTAATGAAATAAAAGAGGTACAATATGAATTCTCTAACTTTAGAAGACAAATTGAAGATAATGAAAGAGGGCTTCCTGACCAAGAGAACCAAATGAGAGGAAGCGAGCCGATAGAGAGACATAATTTATTGGATTGGAAGAAGAACCTACAAGAAAGACAAGTAATGCTTATAGAAGGACAAAGGTCACTAAATCAAAGAGAATAACATTTGAATATGACCATGAAACAGTTTGAGAAGGAATTGTAGGAGGACAAGAGGAAGATTGAAAAAGATCATGCGACCTTAAAGGAGAATGAGGCTAGGTATCAAAGGATGGTTTCCTTAGCTTCTAGGAAAGAGGATGCTACTAAAGAAACATTTATTATTAACAAAGAAGAGGGATATTTTGCATGTCTCACAGATGATGAGATGAAAAAGAGAAAACCAAAAAAGCATCTAGAAGACACTAAAGTAGAACATAGAAGATTAAATCATAAATTTTTTGGATGTAACAAGAAGATATGAAACAAAAAATATTGAACAAAAGGTCCAACTTGAAAACAAAGAATTGGAGTTGAAGACAGTCCTCTTTGAACTTAGAAATCAGAAAGAAGAGATCAAGGGTTTAAAGAACAACGTTAATGATCTTACTAAAGAAGGTCAAATACTAAAGGATTGTGGAAAGTCAAAAACCTATGTTGAAAACTTGAAGGGACAAGTGAAATAATTTCAAATCTGTAGATTCAAATTGAAGAAGCCAAAATATTTGAATAAGTTATGAAAACTCAATTCAATGATAAAGAAAATTTCTGTCAAAAACTCAAGCTTGAATTGGAAGAGGACAAGAGTGAGGATGGATCTACATGTCACATAGGAAGTGAGACAAAGAAAATCTATGCTAGAGCTCTTAAAGATACATTCACAAAAAATGGAGAAATGAAAGCAGTGGATTACCCTCAACTCAAACATATCTCTCCATATAAGGGAAATGAGAAGAGCAATCTATATAATAGCTCACCTAGTTTAGATGAAATTTTGAGTAAGAAAAGACCATCCCATGACAGAATTGGTCTTGGATACAAAAAGCATAAACAGGTTGAGGATGGGACTCCTCTGTCCAAGATTGAGGATGATACTTCCTCATCAGAAAAACATAGTTCAATTACAAATCAGATTCCATATCAAAATTATGCCATGAGAATGAATTATGGAAGACAAAGGATAAAACATGAAGCACATCAAAAATCAAGATTATCAGATCATAATAATACTTGGTATGGTAACACATTCAATGGCTACTTCTCTAATTTAAAGATCATGAAAAGAAAACTCGGAAAAGTTCCTCTAAAAAGACAAAGTGTTGGAGATGCAAGCATGTTGGGCATACAACAAATTTTTGTCACTCTATAAGGTGTTTCAAGTATGAAGGATTTGGAAACAAAGCATAAAATTGCATGAATCCAAAGACCCAATACAATCAAAAGGAGGATGCTCCAAGGAATCAAACAAGGGATTTGAAAAGAGATAACATACAAACTCCAGAAGGAAAGATGTCTCATGACATGTCTTTAAAAATGGAATTTGATAAAATCCATAAGAATTCAAGAGAGACAAGTCCAAGGAGAAATATAAAGAAAGTTTGGAGACCAAAGATAGGAGGTTTTAATTCTCATGTCAAAACATGTGACTCTTATGAAGAGGAATCTATAGAAGAAGACACTCATTCTATAAATACTGATCACACTATTGTTGAAGGAAATCAAAATAATGAAGAGGAATTGGAAATGACACTTTTACTTTGTTAGAAATAATTTCTTAGATGTCAAGTCCAAACAAAACTATCAAAACGAAGTGCATCAGTTCCGGGGGAGATAGCTTATCAGTTTGGGAGAAGCACAGTGATAGGGGGAGTTCATAAAACACATTATCCAAGATTATTTTTGAAGAGTCATCACAAGAATTTAAAGAAGTTGTTGATAGGATTGCTACACCAAGTCCAAGTTAATTGAAGGAGGTGAAGAAAAATAAAGGGCAGTTGTCTATTAAGGAACAATTGAAATTTTATGTGAAGTTGGTTAGCCTTTGTCATTGTTGTCAAAGGGGGAGAAAGGTTAGGTGTTGCCATGAATGCCAAAGGGGGAGATTGTTGGAAAATATGGCAATATAGATTGGCTATAGTTGTCATTGATGTCAGGCAGAGTTCAGTAATGACAAAGTACTAACCAATACATGATGGAAATAGATGTGATGACAAAAACAAGTGTGATGAGAGAAAATGACAGAGTGATGTGATAACAACAAATAGAAGACATAAAAAAGTAGATGTGGCTTTATTTCCATGGTTAAGAATACTTCTAAACCTCAAATAATGGAAAATAAATGAGACATCTACCAACAGATGGTTATAAGGATCCTTGTACCGACAACTCTGATAAGAAGGATCGGGCAGATTGATGGATTGTCTATCAGATGTTATCTCACTTTTCAGAAATGTACTAACTAAAGATAATGCAATTTCATATGTAATTTGTGATGATATTAGATTAGATATGAAACTGTGGAAACAGATAGATAGTTTTTAGTGCCTTGAATCAAACAAGGAAGAGAAGGATTTGTTAACAGATACATCCATTCCTTTATTACTCAATATATCGGAGTTACTAGAATTAAAGTAATTTACATATATGCAGTCAAAACTTCATGAATTGGTTCTCAACATTTTTTATTCTTGTAAAAAGATGGGATTTGAAGAATGTTCTTCTCTTCTTTGGTGAGAGAATAGGCTTAGCCATGATCTTTGTTGTGCATCATTTTCTAAAAACAACCTTTCTATTCTAATTGAAAAATTTGGAATTGTTTTAAAACAAATTTTGGGAAATTTTGTGAAAGATAACCTAGGTTATGTCTTAGAGTTTCAATAAAATATCATGTTCAAACTAACATTACGATCAAAGTAGCGAAACAAAATTCAGAGGAATACTAAGTTATAATAGCTACATTTTGTATCTGCTCATACTACATTAAAGGCAAAACAACAAATGGATTCAAATATATGTGAAAATAATGGGATGTGTAACCTAGATTCATGTGATTTCCAAAATCAAATTCTTGTATCATGAAGGTACATATTTTGACCATCTACATGATTAGGTATAAATTGGATTTGACAATATTAATCATGCTTTACCTTTTTGTACCTACCATCACAACTGTACTCATTTAACTTTCAATTAGCACGTCTGAACATGTACTTGAGCTTATCACACGAATGTCAACTTTTTCCTAATCTGTGCCAAATCTTGTCAATTATTCCCTTCCCATAACTGTAATAAATTTCCTAATTTATCCAACCTCGACCTTGGTTGTTGATTGGATGTTCCTGTGCTATAACTTCCATTTCTAGGCCTGTAATTTGTTAAGTTCACACCAGAATTTAAAAAGAGAGACAATATGGGTATCCCAACCCAACATGAACCTGCAGACATGAAGGCCCTACGTAGAAATGTAGAGGTTATTCCCATTTTCTAAGCAGCTGGTTGGACCGAGTTCTTTCAATGCTTAAATGGTTTTCATCTAGAAACAACTCTACAGTTTTCTCTAAATTTGACATAAACCTATTCAGAAGTCATAGGTATATGCATAGAAGTTAATGAGGAGATTATGGTTGAGGTTACTAGTCTTCCTCAAGTGGGAATAACCTGGTTTGAAAGAAGAACCCACAATGTGGCTGCATTAGGGAATTTTCTGGTAGCTGGTAAACAGTTCCACCAAGCAAAGCAAGGGACAGCACTACAATCACTGCCTCACCCTTGGAATGAAGTGACAGTCTTCCTAAATAAGTACAAGAATGTGAAGGTAGGTATCAGACTGTGTATTTCTATGAGTTTCCTCTACTATCTCATTTGCACCACATGGATTTACTCAACACACCATTTTATTTGTTTAAATACCTACATCATATGGAGGGGTTTGTAAGATCATCCCGACGCCCATATTATTCTCTCACCCATCACAACCTAATTAAACTACTTATCATACGGGCCTTAGCATAGCAAAACTAGACTTGGGAATAGTTCATTGGTCAGCCTCAGATAATTCAGGCACCTGCACTTTTGGGTTGTGTCGCAATAGAAGAGGAAGAAGAGGCATCTACACAGTTGGGGGGAGTGGAAGTAGAGGTGGAGGACTAGAATCCCTCTAATTCCATTGGGGGGAGATGAGACAGTTTCAGAAAAAAACCAAATTAATTAAGTAAAAGAACAGGGAGAGGCGGCAATAGCATCGAACCCTATGGAAATAATATATAATGTGGAAGCTCCGGCAGCAGAAGCTAAAACTAGAGTAGCATTGGATGCTGCGACAGTGGAAGCTGAGGCTGTGGGAGCTATAATGACAGAAGGAGATGCATAGGTCCTCACCATTGAATCCTCTCCTAAACTGGGATGAACCTTAATCAAGGAATAAATTGAGATGGCAGAGACAAGGGGAGTCACTGAAGAGGGGGATGTTCCTTCTACATTAGTGGTAGAGTTAGAAATCCCTATACCATGGTGGAAGAGAAGAAGATCAAAAGAGGAGGTACAGGAATCACAGATGGTAAAGAGAAGAAGATTAAAAGAGGAGGTACAAGCATCACAGACGGTAAAGAGAAGAAAAACTAGATCTATCACAGTGGGAGAAGCAACACAGGAAAGATGGGTGAACATTGAATCAAATATTGAACTTCCTATTTTGACACCTCAAACAGAGGTTGCTCCACAAGAACCTGCTGCAGAAGAACCTCAAATCAAGGGAGTTTTGTATGAAAATAGTCTACTGAAAGAAGAAGTCAAGGTTCTTGGTAAGGATTTGGAAAAATGGAAGGAAGCATGAAAGAAATAAGTCGAGAAAAGGATGCACACATTGGTGGAAGCTGTAGACCAATTGGAAGGATCACCTCCTAATGAGGAGGGTGATGAAATAGATAAAGTGGTCTACCCAAAATGCGGTGAAATTATTGACCAATCAGGATATAAAGTTATAGTGCGGGAATTTGTGGTACAAAGACCTGCACAAGTAACTGAAGACAAAAAAGAGGCACCTGTAGTGGAATTGAAGGGTGAAGATGAACTAGAGTTCGAGATGATCCATGAATTTGGGGAAGATGAGCATTGCAAACCCAACCAAAAATCAATATTGAGGTCACCCAAGAAAAAGCTCAACAACTGAAAGAAGTTGAAAGACAAAATGTTTCCACACAAGAACCAACACCCTTAGAAAATATCGTTGAGGATGTTACTCAATTGGAAACATTCAGGCCAATGGTTGACACAATTCCTGATTACAACCTGGGAGATATTGAAGAAACTCCATAATAGTCTCAAGACATAGAAATGATCTAGGAAGAAGTTTAATAGGAAGAGGATGGTGTTACACAAGAACCGACATCCCCAAAAATTTTTGTTGAGGACACAGTATAGATTGAGGGTTGTTGGGATGAGACTCAGAAGAAGGATATTGTCACACAAGAACCAGTATTCATGAAATCGTTTGTTGATGCAGCCACACAAATAGAGGATGCCACAATATTGGTGACAAAATATGTTGTTAGACAAGAACCAACATTTTTAGTCACCTTTATTGAAGTTGCTACACAAACAGAGATTGTTGCAGCACTAATGGAGAAGGAGGATGTCACACAAGAACCTGCATCTCCAGAATTGATTACTAAAGTAGCTATACAGGTGAATACTGCAGAAATTTTGAGTGAGGATGAAGTTGTTACACTTCAAGAAGAGAAGGCTGAAACATCAGGTGTTAAAAAAGGAATGCAAATTCCTCAGGAAATTCTTTCAGTTTCTGAGGATGAAGAAAATGCAGAGCTCTCATTGTTAAGAGTGGAAGTAAAGAAATGGAAAGATCATGTGCATAGATTCTAGGAAGGAATGGTTCCTCTTACTGAGCACAAAAATATTATTAAGGAATTGAGGGTAAAATGGGTAGAGGAACTACTGCTTCAAAAGCTCAGTTGGGAAGAGGTACAAAAAGAGTTGAAGGAGTTGAAGAAATTCAAGTCCATGTAGGAAAATAAAGAGAAACTATGTGCCCTATTCTAGGAATTTATGAGTTTCAGAGCTCCATATCCCTCCTATCCCATATTTTTGTATGAACAATTAATTTTTTTAAATTAAAATCATTAAGGGAAGGGAGACCTTATAATTTGACACCTTTTGCCCAGTTTTTGGAAACCTTTATGGAAAACAACTTCACTGAGAAGAACCTTCTATGTGATGGCATGTCCTTTGGACTTATATTCTAACCCTGGTCCTTACTTAGGAGAGGTTCAGTTGAGGTCCTTTACCTCTTTTTTTCACAATCATGTGCAGTGGGAGAGGACCTTTCAGATAGTCTCGCAGAATGAGGCTAGCTACAATCTGTGGATTCAGAATGAACCTCAGTCCCCTCGAATTATCCTTACTTTTAAGGAAAAGAGGCTGGCATCTCCCATGAAAACCTTGCAACTGATTGAATTATAATAAAAGGTCATCTCTACTTGTGTTGATCATATTTATAGACAGCAACAACTAGCCCTGGAAGGAAGTAAACATAGATGGCATACTTCCTCTCCAGCCTTGAAGAAAGGGGACCCTTATTGCTTTAAAAAATTTAAATAGACACTCCTTAGGGTTAGAGGATGTGTGGAATATATGAAGGAGTGTGGATTTCATTCGCTGGGACTTAAGTTTAAATTTTGACTCATTTGGTGGCTGACAAGGCCATACATGGATGATGTTTTAATGACTAAAGCAGAAGAGAAGTAGTGTTGGAAGTACTGGGTGGCCTACAAGGGATATGTGGATGGGAGTGAACCTCCTAAACGCTCCCACAATGTTTCCTCACTTCATGAACTAGGCACAATTCCAGAATTAGGTTCATACTAGTGGAGTTGTTGCATGAGGACATGCAACAGGATTGTTGGGGGAAGATGTTGGGTCCGGAATTACCCCTTTTTTACCACACCTATTATACCCATTTTTTCCTTATCTTACTTCATTCCATGCACTAGACAGATGTTTTCTTCTCATATTGAGCCTTGAATCTTATAGGTATGATTAATTATTGTTTTATCTTATTAATGCCTATGATTGTTGTGTTCAGAACTTTGTTTCTTGAATTATGCTAATACATCATGATTTCATAAAGATAGTTCAAGCTTTGAGAAGTACAAGAGTTCAAGATTTGAGAAGTACAAGTGCAGTAGCCCAAGCGGCTTGAAGAGAAGATGAACTTTCATTCCTAGCTGTTACTTGCCAGTCGCAGCCCCACATGCTGGACACAAACAAAGGTCATCACTCAATGTATAGATGTGATAGGATTAGCTGCAATAGAATTACCTATGACAACATGTTGTTGTTTAAGTTTTACCTACAATAGATAGGGTTTTCCTTAAATTGGTTCTGTTTATTTACTAATGGATCACGCAACATGTTTCCCTATATTCTCTTCTCTCATTCAATTCCTCTCAAAGCTGTACAGCTTGTTCTAACAAGGCAGTCTGAAGATCGTAGATCTTCATGGCTTCCTAATATCAGTGGGAAAAGGTTATGATTGATCATGTATAAATATTGGGAAACATTATGAGCCAAGGGTTGGTTGATATTGGATTATATTGTGTAAGTTGTGATAGAGAACTGCACTTTCATTTACCATTCTAATATAAGAAGCAAGATTCTTCAGACTTCTATGTTTTAATCTGTTTTAGTTTCGGTGTCTCTGTTTGAAGGTTGGGCCTGCCTTCCCACAGATATCGCCGAGTTAATTAGATGGTTTGATTATTCTGTTGTGTGGTGTGGAAGTTATAGTAGATGCATTATTTACAGTAGTTGCAACAATAATGGTTAATCGTTGTGATTTCTTTGATAATCAATATATTCATTTCTCTTAAGCTACAACAATGTGGTGTGACAATCGGTAGTATAGGTTAGTTTCCATTATGCAAGTGTGTGTTAGCTGTAACAATCAAGCTCATCTCTAGTTCCTTTTAATTACTTGTATATCTTAGGTTTTCTAATTTAGTTAGATTATACCTTAGAGTTGTTTGGTTCAATTCGTGTTATTTCCTATTCCTAGATCAATTGAATTAAACTAGTGATGATCGACTTGCATATAGTCTGGTAATGTTAGGATTTAACTTCTTGCAAAAGTAATCTAGTTATTTATTTCAAGAATCATTAGTTGCTGGATTGAAGTTGTAGGAAGGTAATTGCAATTATGAAATTATTAAGTAGGTAATTTAGATCAATTTAATCATGAGAGGAGTTTGACTGAGAAGATGGCTAGGATAGTTAATCCTTCATTCAATTAATAAGCTACTTAGTGTTTACGGATAGACAGTGTGAATTATCTTTGAAATAAAAAGACTTCCCTAGGTTGACAATTTATATTAAGCATTCTGCATGTTAGTTGTAACTAACTAGCATATAGAGTGACCAACAGTGCTAGTGGAGCTTACTTTTGGAGTGAAATAGGTACCAGAGGAGGGTGGCCCTCTGTCATATCTATCGAGGTGCACCGACGGATCCAAAGATGAAAAATGGCCAGTATCCTATAAAAGAAACCAAAGGTGGTCTAAGCTGTACTGATAAATAAGTAATGCAGACTTCAATAGAGGCAATTGACAGAATAATAAGGTGGAACACTCACCTTAACAACTCAAGTGATTTAATAAAAGAGAATGAAAAATTTACAGGTAATAGTGTTACTAAATCTCTTATATCTAACTGGATCTACTCCAGATATGATTGGATCTATCCCAGATCTTACAGGAGCAAGCCATCCCCAGTATGGTCACCAATGTTGTTTGTAGGAATTATTCTACCAGTGTAGACACTCCTTGTTCCTCTAGCCTATATGGTACAAGAGGATAGGGGATGATCCCAATGGGCTAGGAAGTTGAATGCCATCTTTCCCTACCAGATAGGAACATCCTCTCTGAGATCTTCTGCTTGGAAGCTTCTAGAAACTTCCTTTCTTTCCTTTTCAAGTCTGCTGGCACTTCTTGCAGTAAGGGTATATGCGTCATCGCTCTTTATGAATAGGGTAAAGGCACCGTTGGTGCCTAATTCTAGTGGAAAAGGTGTGCTAGCCCTATTTGGCACTCTGTCATAAGAGGGAAAGTCCACCATCCAACTTAAGAGTGGGAAAATTGTCCAAAAGGATCCATGGACCAGTTCTTTAAAGGGTTTTAGGAATCAATGTATATTTTAGGTGCAATAGAGTGCCCCCAAAAGTATGAATCTAGAAGGATGTGATAGGTAAAATACTTTGTTAGACATCAATATGGTATCCCAGGAAAAGAGATATGAGATCCCAATTGATATAAGATTAGTAACTAGCTTATCTGATTCAATCATGGTCATGGACCAATACATTGCAGATCCATGAGGATGAATATGTCATGGATACCAAGAATAAACTATAGATCCATGATCAATAATGATGAAATCATAACGTGACTATGAAAAATACAAAGTAGATCCATGTTACTATAACTCAATTTTCGAAACAGCCACCAAACATACAATGTGGATTCATGTCATGACTTCAAATAATCCTCTATTGCAACCCGAGGATAGGCGGTTATCCAGATGAATTCCTAATCACTCAGGGTCTTCGTTCCAATCCCCAAATTATACGATTCTATTGATGTGAATAGATGTATTGATTTCTAACATGGTATAAACCATTTGATTACCATTCATTGTTGTATACTGTTAACAAGTGTAAGGGGAATCACCATTGATGTCAATGATACCCAAGGAATATCAGTATATTTTCCCAAGTGTGAATAAAGGTTTTGAGGTCAAACACTTGATAGAATATTTTAATCATAGTTCATTTATATAAAAATACTATCGAAAGCGAGGAAACCTTTCATTGAGGCATGCACAGAGCGAGGCTCTAGAAATAGCGATCAAATTAGAAGAATTGCCGATAGGAGAAACCGTGGTCGAGATGAACTAGGTTCAAGCATAGTTGGCCAATATGACGCTCCAACTGTAAGATATCAAGAAGGATGAGGAATACCATGATGAAATTTGGTGCACCCGGTGTCATGCAGGTGGACACACCAACGATACATGTCCGATGTTCTAAATTTATTTGCTTTCAGGAGCCTCGAACCCATTGGAATGTGTTGATGCACCATGGTGCTGCATATGTCAGGTGTATGGGCATCCAGAAGAGAAATGTGACTACATGCAAAAGATGGTTACCAAGGAAAAGAGTCTGTACTATACCATTTGTAGTTCATTAGGACATGATGATAAAAATTGTCATGCTTATGACTTGCTACAGGAGAGGTGTTGATGTAACTGTAACTTTGGAATGTATTCTCCTATATTTCCTATCTATTTTAACCTGATGTTTATTCGGGGATATACTTGATTGTCCACATTGGGAAAGGTTGCTTGGATGACAAAGGAGGCGAAGGACCCGAAGGGACTTAGAGTCTACTCTATTTCCATTGTTTCCCCCAGTATCCCCTCCAATTTGATAGTAAGAGCTTGAAGTTAAGGTTTCATATATTTCGCATATTTATTCCCTAGTTGCATATCCTGTTGTTTTTTTACTCACCGATAATCATTTCTTTCAATTGAAAAAAGGTGCGTATCTCTTTCCCGACAAAGGAGGGAGAGTCATGTCATGCCCCGATGTTCCGATCGGGAAGTTTCTATAATTTGAAATTCAAGTCAAGTCATTGTGGGGAACCCTCATATTGGTCAAGGGTTAAAGTCCCCACAGTTGTGGTTCCCTAGGGTTATTAGACTATCCTAGTGAAGTCGACCTTAGGTGAGTCATTGTAAGTCGGGGAAATTGTCCCCACCATTGTGTTACCCTCCTATTGGTCGGAGGAGGCAAAGTACTTACAAGTTGTGGGGCACTAGGGTTATTAGACACTCCTAGAGATGTCGGCTCTAGTAAGTAATTGTTAAGTGAGGCCGACATGTTGGAGTGGGTTTCAAGTGAACAAAAGAATATAAATAGAGAGTGAGCCTCTCTATTTATAATACACACACTCACGCATTAGAGTGCATGAGTGAGAGGAGAAGTTACTGGGACAAGAGAGAGACTGCTGCTGTTGGGAGATCATATTTATGTTTTTGGGTTTTACTTTTGTGTCTCTTGTCTCTTGTGTTTTATTGTTATGGATGTTATTCTCTCAGTTACAGAACCTAAGGTCATAATGCTAGCTTGAATGATGAAAAACTAACATGGTATCAGAGCTAAACTAAGAATAAGACATTGTGAAGCTATAGAATATAGGGCTTCTTACTTTTTAGGTCTCTCTCCATAATCCATTAGCAAAAGTATGCTAGGCTGACTCTCCATTGAAGGGAGCATCTTTCTGTCGAAGCGGAATTCAATTCCGAGCATTTTCATTTTTGGTGCGAAAAATTAGGGCTTCTTGCAGAAAAGGAATTTTTGAGTGAGCCCAGCATAGGATTTCTATTCAAATCAAAATTGAAGTTTAGAGACCTGGATCAAGATTTTTGGTTGGGTGAAACTCCGAAAAAGTCAAACCCTAGTTTGACCCCGAGCTAGAAAAAACCTAAATACTAAAACTGCTAAGTTTTGGTACATTCGCTATATCTCGGTATTGGGAAAGGTTAAGGAGATGAAAATTGTAGAGACCGACGATAAAATCATTATGTACACTGTATCCAAAATTCAGCTTCATATTCGCTATATTATGGGAGATATAATCCCTCCAAGTTAGGGTTCTAGCCTCTTCCAAAATTAATCCCTAAATAGGGAACTTGGGGAGAATTGCTATATGTTGACATACACAGGTCCCAATGTGATTTATGAATATGTTCCTAGAAGAGAATAGGCTGCACTTTCTGTATTTTGAGTTTCAGACTCAAAAGATGAACTAGTGACATGTGGAAGTCCGTACAACTTAGTTGTTTTGAACAGTCCTGTAATAGGTCACCTTGGGAAAAGGACCATAAGTCCCAATTGGTGAAACCAATTATAATGAAACCTATGGTGTTGGAATAGGGACATACGAGGATACCTCCATAATAATTTTCAGACACAGAGGAATAGTAAGTTTAGAGATACCACAAAAACAGTAACATACATTTCTGTAGAAGAAATTGGAAAACTAGGGCTTCATGTTCCGGGAGCTTCCCTCCACTGTTTTTAGAAAAGGAGTACATTAGACAGCTTCGTTTGAAGAGATCTATGTTTCTGTACAATCATATCTAAAATATTCCAAGTTTTGAAAATTAGGGTTTCTCTGATAAACCCTAGATCAGCTAGCTTCGTAACCAGGATGGACACCTCAAATCAGTAAGATATAATCTTTTGTTATTTTCATTTGAGGTTCTCATTTCAAAGTGATCTATCACATCAGCTTGATGATAATATTGGTGAAGTTGACAAAATCGAAGCATGGAAGTATATGATTCCTCTGAAGAAAAATGAATTGGACACCTACATAAGGAGAGAGGTTCTAGTTCCAGAGGTGTAGCTAGGGTTTTCACCCTAGCTTGTGCTGATGAGCACCTACTAAGGAAACTGGAATCCTTAGTAGCAGTTCAATGATGTAAACAAAAAATAAACTGAAATAAAGACTAAGCTAAAGCAGTAAAAAGTAAAGAATATGAAGCAAAACAGTAAAGAAATGTATAATGGTGATTTTTTATTGATATTACCTCCAATGAGGAGGTTGGTGGAGTCTGTTGCGTTGGTCCGATGTCGGTGGCTTCGAGCTCCAAGCTGCTTCTTTTCCTTCTCCGGTGGTGGAAATGGGCCAAAAGAGTTCTCAATGGTGAAAGTAGCTTGATGGTAAGCTAGGGTTTCGAGAATAATTTCGGCAGAGGCAGGATGCTTATGACAATGTGTGAAATGAGGGGTCTCCACCACTTATTTATAGTTTTTAGTGGTGGAGTGTTTGCCCATGGTTTTGGAAACCATGTGGTTTAGGGAAGCTTGTTTAGGGTTTTTTCCTCCTTTTCCTCATTATTTTATATTTTTCCTTCCCTTTTTTGGGGATTTTTGCTATTTTTAGAGGAATTTTGGATATTTTTGGAGGAAAAAGGGGTTTTTTGGCCTTTTGGAGGCATTTTAAGCCTTTTGGAGGCTTTTTAGTGGGATTGTTTAGGGAAATATGGTAGGAAAATGGACAAATGAGTCATGCAGTGGGGTAGATGAGGTAGTTAACCATTTTTGGGCGTTAACAGATTGCCCCCTGATGTGCGAGGGCAGGAGCTCATCGTATGGCCGATGGACATCATAAGTCATATATGGTTTATGTTGGGGTGTGGAGAAGAGAAGGAAGCAACTGAAGTCTGGGACACCGATCTCGAACCACCTGCAAGGACTGAAAAGTACATAACCTCAATAATGGATGAGGGATCATCTGATAAGATGGACGAGGCGGGCATTCCCATGCTCGTATCAGAATATAACATAAGAATAACAATGGGGTCCAAAAGATGGGGACCTGACATATACATGGCCTCAAATACTGAATGAGGAAGAAATCTCAATATATGGACGAGGCGGGCATTCCCATGCTCGTATCGAGATACATAAAAATAACTGTGAGGCCCAAAATGAAAGACCTGGAGTAGATAATCACTGTGCATATCATGAGAGTCCAGAGGGGACACAAATCTGGAACATACTGCGGAGCTGACCATGTCTGAGCTGAAAAAACTGATACACTGGAATGGCAGCAGTGCTACTGAATGTGGTTCTGAAGGAACTGATGCGCTGCTGGATCAGAGTGAGAAGGGTCACACTCGTAATGGTACACTAATCTGGAACTGAACTGGGTACTCAAAGAAGCATAGAACGGAATGGCTTCCAAATACAATCGCCAACGCAGCCCGGACATCCACGGGAACATATAACTGGGCGTTCCGAAGTGACTCACCAATGTGCTAGAGTCGGGGGAAATCCGGGGTCTTCGACACAAAATAGAAAGGATATATATCCTGCGCGATTCTCAACGATGCGAATAAGGTACTGAAGTTGAGCATGTGAGAAACAACCATTCGGAGAGGCAATGATGATTCCTTTCAAAATGGTCCGTAGGCACTCACCACAGATGGTGATGGGGCCAAGACGCAGGGACCTCTGGGTCTATCCTCTGGAATAGAGGGGCTGTCGTCGACAGAGGGAGACCTGCAACTATCAAGGCAATGATGTGTCCTTGACAGGAGCGCGAGGTGCAAAACCGAAATGTGATAGTACTGATGGCAGGGGTGATAAACTGGGGAGGATAACTGGGCAAGTAGAGTAGGTGGACTCAAACTTCCTTTGTTCAGAGTATGGTGGCGGGGATGATCGGGCAGCATATGAGACTGACTGGTGGTAAAGGAATCATATCAGTATAGCATCTGAGGGTGAATGGGCTGAGGGAGACTCAAGCTATGGTCAAAATGGTAGGAGACTGCAGAATACTCTGAACAAAGGCGACCTGATTGGGGGTGCTGCCGAGATGATCGATCATAGCGCTAAGAGGCGCGGGGGGAGTGCTTCATGGGTTAGGGAACTTGAAGAAGTGTGGAGATAAAATGGTACTGTCCGGTGGATTTTACGAGCCCAGGACAGTTCATGCTCGTGGTTGCTTTCAATTTTAAGGAGTCTGAAAGCAAATAAGAAGACTCTGAAAGGATGGAATGTCACTGTCATGTGGATTTTGCGAGCCCATGACAGTTTGTGCTCATGGTTGCTTTCAATTTTAAGGAGCCTGAAAGAAAATAAGAAGACTCTGTATTTGGGATGGTTAGGCAAGGAGGAAGTGTTCAATTAGGGGACATTGATGATGATCAGAACGGATGGTGGGGGGGGGGGGGGAACACTGGTGGGCCTCCTTGCGGGGTGGTTGAATGGTGGCAAAAGAACGAAACCTTTGCAGTATGACAAGAGTGAATGGCTCGTGTATAAAGTGTGGAACAGTCAGACGGCGGCCGATGGGGCACGCTAATCAAGGTAGCAAGATATCAGGACACAATGTTATGATTGTACCTAGGGGAGAGCGAGAAAGTATCTCAAGCATCATCACGAGCTCGGAAAAGTGATTCCAGCGATATAAAAAGTGCTAAAAACGGAGGGAGGCCGAAGTGGCACGCAAACCGAGACGACTATTGGTGTCTAAAAAATGGGAAAAAATGATGTAGCAAAAAAGAACGCAACGAGGGGACCATCGTGACGGTCTCGTCGTGCTGATTTCAAAACTGTAGCTAGAGATGAATGGGACGTTGTTTCTGACGAACGGGGGGTACATCAGGCCATGTGTCGATGTGGTGTTCTATAATGGCAGGGTCAATGCCAGGCATTTCGGTATAGGGCCAGGCAAAGACATCACGGAATTCTTTGAAGAGTGCTTTGTACTCGTCAACCTCCTGCTCAGTGCAAGATTCTCCTAAAGCGATGAGTTCGGGGGTGCCCCCGGGGGCAGCAAGATCAACTTGGATAACATGTGATATGTTGGCCATGTTACCCTCTTCGAAGGCGTCAGGAGCAGGAATAGGGTCCTTGAACTAGTCGACCTTCGGGGGAAGGAAGTCTTTGGATTCCACTGCAAATTGAGGAGCTAGAAGATGGTTCATCGGGGAGAAAGTATGAACGATGATGCATGTCATCCCAGGGATAATCTGGGGCGGTGAGAGCCTCAAGAATTTCTTCATCACTGTAGAATGTTCGGGTTGTCAGATTGGTTGCCGAGGGGGTGGTGACGGAAGAAAACATATAAATGGTCTCGAACTCTTCTGAAGCAGAAGATTCCGGGGGGTGGATTTCCACAATGGGGAGTTGGGTTGTCTCAGGATCCAGATTTGAGGGGAGGATCTCATCAATGGTGAGGTCTGTTGTCTCCAAATCCCGATTGTTCATCTCAAAGAGAGCTATTCTGTATTCGGGGAGATCGGGACAGTGATGGGATTAATGCCCGTAAATATCACATAAGGCACATGGGTGGTTGGTGCGTAGGGACTTGTCGCGAGGTGTAGGGGTTGACTCTAGATGGACCACCGGGATGGTGGGGTCGTCGTCGAGCGTTTTCATGTATTCCTTTAATGCTGTTAAATGAGGACATAGGTGAGTCGCATGGACCAACTCATCGCAGAGCGCACATTTGTGAGGGGCACGGAATACAGGGGGGTTTTGGACTGTCTTAGGAGGTGGGACAGCAGTGTAAGGTTGGGGGCCTCTGCCCCCAGAGGGTTTGGTAAAAACAGGGGATGGTTTCACGGGGGTTGATGGGGAAGCGAGACCAGGAGGTGGTTTCACGGGGTTTGACGGGGTCGCGACACCGGGAGGTGGTCGACTAGTAGTGGCTATGGGTTGCACGGGTTGCAGGACGACATCTGGTGTCGGCGGGCGAACTGGAGGCGAAAGATACCAAACGGGTAATCCTAAGGTTAAATCCGGGAGACTAAGGGTATCCATGACTGGGGTGCTAACCACTCCTGAGGGAGGGAAGAGGAAAGGTATGGTATGTATGGGTGTGGCGCCAATGTGGCTAGGTACCAAAGGGGGTTGAGGCAACAACGGTGGTTGATTACTAGGGGTTCTTGTGTGGTGGGACAGAGTCAATAGGTCAGCCACTTCAGTAGTGGATGACGGTGGTGGGAGTGATGGAAAAATGGATGTCATCGGTGTGTCTTAGTAAACTTCGGGCCCCACTGAAGAAACCAAAGAGGTGGTGGCATCCGGAATAAGTTGTTCAACTATGGGGAGCATGGGCCCTATAGAAGAAACGGTTGTGTTGGGGGCACCCGAGATAGTTTGTTCAATCATGGGGAGAACATTTTTGGGTGTCGCGGCGGCCTTGGGATCGTAGTACATGAGTTGGTCAACTTTGACCACGCGTCCCTCATGAGGGAACATCATGATGCGAAAAACGGTAGAAGCAACTGCCCGCATAGCATACATGTAGCTGCGGCCAAGTAAAAGGTTGTAGTCGAGCTGGGCATTGATAACCTCGATGTTTATTAGGACCATTTTACCAGCCAGCTGGACGAGGACATTGGTTAATAAGCCTTGGGGTTGAGCTGAACGGCCGTCGTATGCTCGCAATGCAGTGGAGGACGGTTGGAGAGGGGGGGATCCCATTTTCTGCTAGATGGAGGTGGGCATGACACATGTAGATGCACCTTCATCAATAATGCAGCGATGGACTACAAAATTCCGAATGGAGACAGTAACTTGGAATGATAAGTTGGAGGGCAGGCGGGGTTCGGATTGGTCCAAATCATATGCCATTAACTGCAAATCATGCGGATCAATAGCCCCAATGGCTGAGAGTAAATTCTTACGCTGCGAAGGGCAATTTCTTAAGACTTCTAACGCAGACATGGCTGCAGGAGATTGGGCTAAGTCGTCTACAATGTTGTAGTTTGACGCAGCCCGCGCATTGGGGTTGTTGTTGATACGTCGAAGTGGGAAACGGGGTGCTTTGGGAGCTCCATCTAGTGGAGGTGGAGGTATACGTAACGACTGATCGGTGGGATGAGCATTAGTGGGGTTATTGGCGGGTGGTGCTTTCGGGGTGGAGCCATATTGGTTTCGCCGGGTCTGGAGGTTGACCTCATCGGAAGACATCATCAACAGATGGTGGGTACCTGAGTCAGACGGGGGTTGATCAGGAGCGGCGTAAGTGATTTGTTGGACAGGCGCAGTAGCTTGAGGGGGAGCCAATGGTTCAGTGTTTACTAAGGCTTGGTTGGGTAAGGGGTTCTGTAGGACCAATGGTGGCTGCTGAGGTTGTGGGGGATTGGGTGGTACTTGAGGAGCCGCTTGTCCTTGGCGTAGTTTATCAGCAACCAAAAGTTGTTGAACTCGCTCCATATGTGGACAAAAGTGTGTGTAGTGGCCATAGACCCCGCAAACAGAACAAGGGAAGTTGGTTCGCAGGTTGGGGTTTTTAGCCTGCTTGGGCAGGCGATTGGGGTTTTGGTTGGTGGGGGATGCGTTATCAGTAGCAGGGGGGTTAGGGTGTTGACCAGCTTGCTCAGTCGGCTAGTTGTTCCCACGATTTCGGCCCCTGCCGCGGTTTTGTTGGCCCTGGTTACGTTGGTTATTCTAGTTTTGCGGCGGGTTTTCTTGGGCATAAACCTGCCCTTGGGTAGTAGGTGGGTTCTGAGTTGGTGCAGGTGCGGGAGCAGGCTGCGGTGGATAATATGGGGGTGGAGGCTGCACTGGCGCGGCTACTTGAGGGGGTTGTTGATATTGCTGTGGAGCGGGTTGTGGGTTTGCCGCAGGGGCTGGCTGTGGCTGATAATAATGGGGTTGGGATTGTGGCGGCACAAGGGCTGGTGCAGCATGCTGGTGATAGTATGGCTGAGGTGCGACCGGGGAGGGGTAAGCGGAAGGCATATTGCCGAAGCACTGAGGTGGACAGGAGGCTCCATGGGTATGGTGTTGAGGGGGCATGTGAGCATACGAGGTGGTTGCTCCAGACTGTGATGTAGTCCGCGAAAGTTCAGGTCCAGGAGTAGGACGGGCTATGGAAAAGGGCGGAGGCTGTGAAGAGAGACAGCCAATGATGCCATCGGCAGCATGGGATGCCCCCGGGGCATCGTGATGTGGGGAATCGCCTCAAGGGGCATCCGGGATGATGGTGTAAAGATAACCCGACTGGGCGTAAATGAGATCAAACTGCTGGGCTTTAAGGATAGCCTCTTCCTCTGACAGGGGTCTTTCGGCTGCCACATCCTTAGAAATGAGTGGAAGGAGGGACTTAAGGAACCAATCTAGGAAGATCCGGTCATCTAGTTTAATTTTGCATAGGCTACGGCGTCGCCGCCATTCATGGATGTGGTCGGTGATGTGGGTAGCCGTGTTCTATCTACATGAGAGAAGGATTTCGATGCCTGCGTCATAGTGAACAGGCAACTGGAAAAACTGGAGGAAGGTCGAGGCCAGGGACGTAAAGGTGGTGTGGGTTCCGTGAGGTTGCTCGATATACCATTTGGCAGTTGAGCCAGTGAAAGTGCGCTGTAATAAACGGAGGCGGATGGAGTCATCTACTATGGAATTGGAGGAGCACCATAGATGGAAAGACATGATATGATTCTGGGGGTCTTCACCTGCTTTACCCTCAAACTTAGGGATGTCGGAGGGGAGTTTGGTAGGCACGGGGGGCCACACGGGGTTGTGCCAGAAGGGGTCGTTGGTTAACCGAGCTAGGTCAGGTAGGTTGAGGCTAGCCATATAGGGAAAACTGGATGGAGGGTGTGATGCGGTAGCGGGTTGGACCACGTTGGGGCCCATGCCCCCAGGTGGAGGGGTGATGTGAGGTATGTTACTCCCAAGTGGGGGAACTACGGTGGTAGGAGTTACTAATGGAGTAGGTATGGGTATTCCTGCCATGGGAATAGGTGCGGTGAGGGGAATGGTAGACGGGCCTCCTATGGAGGGTATACCCATGATAGGTGTAGTAACTGGTACATTGGTGGATGTACCACTGGTGGTCCCTATAATGGAGGGGTTGGGATTCACACCAGCCATGGGGCTAGTGGGGGTAGTGTAGAGAGTGTTCTCGGAGTCTGGTGACGGATTCCTATGCCGCTGACGATTGGAGTCGAGTGACAAGGCTCGAGATCGACGGTGATGACAGGTGGTGTCAAGTGAACCGTGCTGTGGGGGCTCGCCTCTGAGGCGACGAGAATGTCTCGGACAGTCAATGGTGACAAGTGGTTTTCAAATATGTGGGTTGTGGTGTCGAAAAAACAACTCAAAAATCCTAATGCAACCGTGTGTGCAGAAGGAGAGCTCGAAAAAACAAGGCACTCAGGCCAAAAAGCAACTCAAAACACCTACTGTAACTGCGTGCTACAATAGGCGGAGTATCAACAAAGTGGTCAGAATACCAATAAGCAGTCGGTTTCCTAAAAAAGAAAAATCGGTGGACTCACTAGACCAAGAGGAGGTAAGGGAGCATGCAAACACCTAGCTAATGGTATTATGACTTAACTAAGTATATCCTCTGCAAGGTGATGAAATCCAAGTCAGACAATATAAATAGGAAAGTCAAATGGCTAAAGTATCCCCCTACTGGGAGGGACACCGAGTACGCAAACCTAGAAGTATGGCAACTAAGATACCCCGTTCATGACACGTCCAGAAAGGTGAATCTGCCGCTTGGTCCTTGAACCGTAATATTCCCTATACAGGGATATTCCGAGAACTGCGAAAGGTAGCCCTTCAGTTACTGAATGGATTTCGATATTCCACTCAGACTTCCGGAACCAATCTCACGACTTCAACCCTCCTAAGGGAGAGGCCCTCTGACAAACTGGTGGTGACCATGTCAAAAAATACTAAGGGATTTTGGTTCCCTAAAGGACAACAACTATGTCTCACATGTAAACAACCGAGGGGTGTTATTGGAAGCCTATCCCCCTGATCCTAACTAACTACAAGATTCTTTTATGTTCCTCAAATGAGGTTATAGTGTTGGTTGAGTTGAGTAGATTTTAGGTCTCACTTTGAATTAGGGGATAGATTGTGTGCACGTGAGGTTGTGAATCCAAAATAGTTACTCAATGACAATAACAATGTATGAAAAAAAAAAACTTTTGAAAAACTTTTACCATGCGAAATTTTTTTTTTTTTTTTTTTTTTTGAAATAAATAATGCTAAAAATTTAAACAATGCTGTAAACAAGGGACAGGAATGGCTGTAGGGCTGCAAGTGGTACAGGTGGCTGTGCAAGTGCAGGCAAAATAGAGGCAAAGAGGCTGGGTTTCGGCGTGGAAACAAAGTCAAAAAATAGTTTGCGGACCGCGGGTATGGGGCGGACTCGCGCGGTCGGACCGCGGGTTGGAAGGCAACAGTCGCGCGCAGATCGCGGGTTTAAAGGAAACAGGCGCGGTCTAGGTCGCGGGTTTCGGGCTGACAGCGGCGGTCGGAGCGTGCCTGTGTAATGAACAGGCGCGGTCAGATCGCGACTGTGGGCGAAAAAAAACACGGTCGGGGCGCAGGACAAAAGGCTGACAGCGGCGGGCTGGTCGCGGGTTAGGGCCTGAAATGCGCGGTCAGGGCGCAGGAAACAAGGCTGACAGTGGCGGGCTGGTCGCAGGTTAGGGCCTGAAATGCGCGGTCGGGCCGCGGCCGCGGAAAGAAAAAACGCGGTTTCCGGCGGCCGAAAACAACGGCCGAAAGTATAGTACGAAAAAATAAAATTAAAAAGAGACAGCGGAGTCGCCAAAACTGTAGCTAGGGTTTTCACCCTAGCTTGTGCTGATGAGCACCTACTAAGGAAACTGGAATCCTTAGTAGCAGTTCAATGATGTAAACAAAAAATAAACTGAAATAAAGACTAAGCTAAAGCAGTAAAAAGTAAAGAATATGAAGCAAAACAGTAAAGAAATGTATAATGGTGATTTTTTATTGATATTACCTCCAATGAGGAGGTTGGTGGAGTCCGTTGCGCTGGTCCGATGTCGGTGGCTTCGAGCTCCAAGCTACTTCTTTTCCTTCTCCGGTGGTGGAAATGGGCCAAAAGAGTTCTCAATGGTGAAAGTAGCTTGATGGTAAGCTAGGGTTTCGAGAATAATTTCGGCAGA
>LPNX010119007.1:448436-535646 GCA_001517045.1 Pseudotsuga menziesii
TGTGAAATGAGGGGTCTCCACCACTTATTTATAGTTTTTAGTGGTGGAGTGTTTGCCCATGGTTTTGGAAACCATGTGGTTTAGGGAAGCTTGTTTAGGGTTTTTTCCTCCTTTTCCTCATTATTTTATATTTTTTCTTCGCTTTTTGGGGATTTTTGCTATTTTTAGAGGAATTTTGGATATTTTTGGAGGAAAAAGGGGTTTTTTGGCCTTTTGGAGGCATTTTAAGCCTTTTGGAGGCTTTTTAGTGGGATTTTTTAGGGAAATATGGTAGGGAAATGGACAAATGAGTCATGCAGTGGGGTAGATGAGGTAGTTAACCATTTTTGGGTGTTAACAAGAGGGAGACGAGGCTCAAAGCCTTACACAAGAAGAACTTGGTCAAGACCAAGAATATCATTGTTGATTCAATCATGGATCAACTTGTACCACAAGTGTATTTCCTAAAGACATAAGTGTCTTTTCTAAAGACACCAAATATGTTTGATTCCTTGACCAAGCTATTTGAAGGGAAGAACATAAATCAGAAGATGGCTTTGAGAAAATAGTTGAAGAATGTGAAGATCCAGAATGTAGAACAACTTTAAGAGGTAGAAGAAGTGGAGAAAGAAGAAGTGGTGATAACCATCTTGAATGGCCTCCCAGGATCATGGGATTCATTCATTGAAAGAATGTGTGCCAAAATGAAGTGATTAATTTCAGTAGACTCTGAGAAGAAGAAGAAGCTCGACTCATAAGAAGAGAAGAGAAGATGGGAGAAACTAAAGATCAAGCTCTCACCATACAAAGAAGATCACTAAATCGATGAGGAATATGAAGAGCTCAACTCTTGAAGAACCTCTTATCCACCTTAACATTTGGATAATAAATGATGCTATTATGAATGAAGAAGATGATGAAGCTGAAGGCTCAAGAAGAAGACTACCCACGAAACAAATAAAGATAAGTATTTAATTGTCATTTCATGATATTGTTTCTTTGTGCATTTGTTTATATTCAGTTGATGTATTATGCATGATAGGATGTTTACATTAATGATAGTATACTACTAATATGCATGTGATGGGTAAGTAGCTCATGGTGCTATATAAATCTCCATTGCTACTTGTCTAGAACTAAACCTCTTTGCTGACATATTGGATTAGTGTACAATCTCAATGTTGTCCTGGTAGAGATGGAAGGCATCTAGAAACGTTTATGTGAGATATGGATGAATGTTGTATTGGCTAAAGTAGTTGCATGATCATATATTTATGCATAAGAATTTTCCAGTATGAACATTCCTCATGAAATGTTTCTAACCATACAAATGCATTTGACTTGTAGGAAAGATCACATACAAGAAAATAAGGATGAGACTTGTTCCGAAGAACAAGTGACGACATTTCAAAATAAAAAATAATATGACAAATGCAGCGACATCATTAATGCATAACCTTCCAAGAACAAAGGGAAGATTAGTTCAAGAAGAATGATGTCTAGGATGGAGTATTGATACGTGAAGGGAAATTCGTAGTTCCATCATGCAGTAGATGGAAAGATCGTGGGTTACAAGGCATAGACTACGAAGAGACATTTGCAGCCACTAGAAGTGAAGTCACATGACATGCATAATCATGTGTGCAAATCAAAGAAGGCCTTGTACGAGTTCAGAATACACCCATGGGATAACACATACATGATGAGATTGATGAAGATCTGAACCTATGCTACAAGGTTGATAGAGGATGAAAAGCTCATAGATGGGTGTGAGAAGAACTTTTGAAAAAGTTCAAGATAGAGGATCTTGGTATCCAATGATCCTAGATGGATACATAGAAAATTAGTAGCAGAGGAATCTACTTGTCACTCTGATACAAAATATTTCAGTGCACAGAGTACAGAAGATAGAGGGAGTATGATGCTTCAGAGGGAGTGACTACAAAAGATCCTAAGGTTCGACATGATATGACATGATGGATAGATTACTGATGACTCTAGGCTTTACTAAGAGTAAAGTGGATTCCAACCTTTGATTCAAGGTTGAAGGTGGAAGACCAGTGATGCTCCTCTTATGTGTCGATGCACTATTTTCCAAGCATGGAGTTGTGGACAAGGGAAGTATGCAGTAGAGATCCTGAAAAGGTTCAAGATGATGGACTGCAAGGCCATGACCACACCTATGGCATCAAACATGAAGCTATTAAGTGATGCTTCATCAGATACGGCTGATGCTACAATGTATCGCAAGATGATTGGGTCTTTGGTGTACCTGAGACCAGATATTTGCTTTGCTGTGAATGCATTGAGACATGTTCACCTGATGGCTACAAAGCATGCAGGGGTACAATTGATTATGCACTCAAGTACGATGCAAATCAGAAGATTAACCTAGAGGGTTATGTGGATTCGTATTGGGCAAGTAGTGCCACTGATAGGAAGAGAATTTCGAGGTGCTAGTTCAGTATGGGATCAAGTGTGATCTCTTGGTTTTCCAGGATGGAGTCCTGCATGGTACCGAGTACAGTTGAGGCAAAAGATGTTTCCACTTGCTATTTGGGAGAGAGGAGCAGTGAAGCTCCAATATGTGACCTATATCAAGATCTCTCCAAAGAGGGAGTTCTAGCATAGTCGGTGAGACAGGTTGTCTGAGCATAAATCCTGGCTAAGCTCGTAGGTTGCTCAGATGTAAACATACATACCTGTAGGTTTCCCTCAGATGTAATTGGTCCTAGCAAAGCTCGTAGGTCATCCTTGGATGTAATCAGCCCTGATGTGATTCTATGCTAGAAATGGACAAAGTGAAGTTTGAGTACTTCAGGGAGAAGCTTGGTATTCTCCATATCGAGGTCCCTTCCAAAGTGACAAGTCCGAAAGCCATTCTGATGAGTAGGTCAGATATAAGGGCTGAGCCATTTTGTCATGGTTAAAGGATTAGCTTCCCCCCATGTTAGATATGAGTGCTGAATGCCATTCTTGGAATGGAGGTACCTGGTAAGTTACCAAGAACACTCAGTCTGGGATTGAGAGAGCCATTCTGATGAGCAGGTCAGATGTAAGTGCTGATCCATTCTGTCATGGTTAAAGGGTTAGGTTCCTCCCATGTCAGATATGAGTGCTAGCCATTCTGACAAGTAGGTCAGATGTAAGGGAAACTGCCACTCTCCAGGAGAGTGGAGGCACCTGGTCCATTACCAGGTAGCTCAGTCTGGGACTAGGGGCCATTCTGATGAGGGTGTAGGATTTGGTTCCTATCAGATCAGATGTGAGTGTAGGCCATTCTGACGAGGGTGCAGGATTTGGTTCCTACCAGATCAGATGTAAGGGCAATTTCCATTCTCCGAGAGCATTAGAGGAAATTTCAACTCAAAATGGGCCTCCTAAAATGAATTAATTAAATAATATTTATTAATTTTGGAGAAAGAAAAGAAAAAATCTACTTTTTTGTTTGTATTTTTGACATATCTCCCTGTGTTTTTACTCAAATTTCGATCGGGAGAGATCGTTGGATGCAGAATTAAATTCTGCATCCAACGAGTACCCACTCAGCATACTTTTGACAGACCCCACTACCCCAAAAACAGAAATACTTGAAAAACAGAATGAGAACCAGGATGTTAGGGTCATTTCTCCCATGGACCCTCAGGAAGGATGTTGGTATATTGAACTTGTGAGGAATGAAGCCGGTAGAAGTTGGTATCATGCCTATAATATCTATGAAGACTATATCCACCCTATCGTCGATGGTGAACTTGGATAGCGCATCGATAGTTCTGTGTCCTTTGATTTTGATGATGCTTTGGAAAATTGGAAAAATAGGCTACATGAGGTGTCACTCAGGAAATGCGGGTTGATCACGCAGTATTTCCATTGCGTAGCAACCGAGACTATCGAGCCACCAATTTATGAAGGAATTCCAGAGATATCTGAATTCCTTCAATAGTTTGAAGAGAAATTGTTTGAACAATAAAGGGTGTTGGCTCTAGATGTAGCAGTGAAGGCTACCCCGACCGAATGGTGGGCGACGCATAAGTAGACTATCCATGACTAGAGATAGTGTCGGAGATTGATGATAGTGCGCTTCAGTGATTAGGAGGTCTATCATGCTGGGAGATATGATGGAAGGAATGACCCTACTAGTCACTTGATGAAATTTCAGGCCTTATGGGTATCACGACCTAACGATGAGTGGATCCATGCTTTTTTTCATACTCTGGATGAGATACCAAGATCCTAGTATGTAGTGGCAGAACTATGCAGATGTTCAGTTTCCAATATGCAACCCCCAGAGGTACATAATGCATTGCAAATAATCTGCAACATAGTGATGAAGGTCAACCTTGTCGCATACCCAGTTGATCCACATGCGCACTACTCAATGCACCCCGTGGTGACCTATTACAATCTATCCGGGGAACTTGAAGATGATGATGAGTTGTGGAATGCTAGTATTTCAAAGTCAGAAGGAAGCCACAATGTTTTCGGGCCAAACATACCGATGGATTCGATAAGTCAGTTGCTGAATATTAGGAAAGTTAACATTGGGTCAGAAGAGAACCCAAAATTTACCAATATTGGGGACTATTGGGACGAGGAAACAATGGCCAAAATCATGGACCTGTTGCATGAATTCCAGGATATTTTTTTGACGTGGTTCTCAGAAATGAAGGGGATATTAGGGGACCTAGGGGAGATGAAAATCCCATTGAAACCAGATACAAAACCTGTGCGACAAAGGATGTATCGACAAAACCCACGATACAAAGACCATGTGAAGGCTGAGATTGACCAGATGCTGGATGCTCGAATCATCGAGTCGGTTGAAGAATCAGAGTGGATAAGCCCTATGGTGGTTTAGGATAAAAATACCAGTGAAGTCCACATTTGCGTTGACCTAAAAAATTTGAATGATTCCTGCATGCATGATCCGTTCCCATCTCCATTTATAGATGAGGTCCTTAAAGGAGTAGGCAGTCAAGCAATATATTCCTTCACAGATGGATTTTTAGGTTACCACCAGATCCACATTGCAAAGGAGGATTGCCATAAGGCCATGTTTGTCAATGAGTTGAGTTGTTTTCAATATATAGTCATGCCCTTTGGGATGAAGAATGCACCAACAATATTTTCTCGGGTAGTTGTCGCTCTGTTTAAAGAATTCATTCAAAATTTCCTGCAGGTATATATGGATGATTAGACAGTCTATGGGCTAATTAGGGACCATCTCAACAATTTTCGATTGATGCTAGAAAGGTGTCGACAGCATCAGATTGCATTAAAAACCAAGAAGTGCATTTTATGTGCGTCGTTTGGAATGCTACTCAAACACATAGTATGTAAGGAAGGTATGTTGGTTGATCTAGTGAAGATCACGCTAATTCTTAGTTTGTTTCTGCCAACAAATGTGCAGATGCTTTGGGCGATGCTGGGGCACATGGGGTACTATCGCAAGTTCATCAAAGGATACGTTGCAATTACTGCCCCTATGGAGAAGCTATTAAAGAAGGATGCTGCATTTGAGTGGATTCAGAAATGTCAAGGAAGTTTTGACACGTTGAAGGCCAAGATGGCCTTCGCACCCATACTAGTATTCCTTGATTGGAACAAGGAGTTCCATGTGCATGTAGACACCTCTTTTGTTTCACTGAGGGTTGCGCTTGTGCAACCAAGTGAGGGAGACCTGGATCACCTGATCGCATATGGCAGTAGGAAGTTGTCTTTTACTGAATGAAACTACACAATGATTGAAAGGGAAGGCTTGGCAATGGTTTATGCCTTGCAAAAGTTTTGGCACTATTTGTTAGGCAGTCAATTCATGATATTGACCGATCATTCTGCTTTGCAGTATTTGGTCAATAAGTCTGTGTTCGGGGGGAATATCTGTCGGTGGCTTCTACTTTTCTAGGACTTTGACTTTGAAATAGTTGTGAAGCCAGGATGGTTGAATGCTAGTCCTGATCACCTGTCCCACATTGAGACCGAAGAAGAAGCTACCAATATTGATGACAGATTTATAGATGTGCAATTGTTCCGTGTTAACATCGCAAATGATCATGAGGCCCCAATCATTCATTTCTTGGCCATCGGTGTTGCTCCTGAGAACATGTAAACTAGTCAGAAGAAGTAGTTGGTAGTAAAGGGTTCATATTTATAGCTGATTATTGGGAAGTTATACAAGCTTGGACCAAATGAAATCTTGCGATGGTGTATCCTACTACATGAGTAGGGACCTGTTCTAGAAGAAGCACATGCACAAATTGTGGGAGGTCACTATGGAGGAAGCACTACTGCGTGGAAGGTGTTTCACGCTGAACTATGGTGGCCTACATTGCATAGTGATGCCACAGACTATGCGTGGAGTTGTGATGTCTGCCAGCGCGTCGGTAAACCATCGTGGCGGGATGAGATGCCGGTTGTGCCACAGGTAACTATAAAACCTTTTGATAAATGGGTCATTGATTTTGTGGGTCTAATTAATCCAGCATGGAAGAGGACTAGTGCATAATAAATCATTATTGCAACTGACCAGATGACAAGGTGGGAAGAGGCCGCACCAGTTGTGTATTGTACCACTGCAACGAAAGCGAAGTTCATATTTGAGAATATTATAACATGGTTTGGGTGTCCCAGGATATTGATGAGTGACTATGGCAGTCATTTTATTAACCACACTATGAGAGCACTAACTGAGGACTTGCAGGTGCAACATAAGAAAATCACACGATACCATCTGCAGGCGAATGGGACTGTTGAAGCATTCAAAAAAAAATTGGAAACAATGTTGACAAAGGTATGTAATGCTAATAGCGATGAATGGGACTTGAAAATTCCACCAGTGCTATGGGCCTATTGCACCACTTGTAAACGGCTGACTGGACAAACACCGTTTAAACTGGTATATGGGAAAGAGGCAGTCATTCCCATGGAGTACATTGTTCCTAGTTTGTGCATCACTGCGGTGACTGTCATGGATAATGCAGAAGCATTAGAAGAGGGCCTTGCACTATTGATACAGCTTGAAGAGGACTGCTTTATTGTAGACTTCCACGAGTGCGTTGCAAACGATCGACAGAAGGCATGGCATGATCGCCACATTAATCATAAATAGTTTGTGGAAGGAGATTTGGTGTTGTTATATGACAGCAAGCTCATGAAGCATCCAGGTAAGTTAGAGATGCACTGGTTAGGTCCGTATATTGTTCAATACATTACTTCTGGAGGTGCATTTTAGTTACAACAATTGGATGGTGTGGTGCTACAAAAACTGGTGAATGGCAGTCACTTGAAGCCCTATAGGATAGGGCTTGAGCCGCGCAATGCTTGAGGCACTGCGTAAAAAAAAAATTATTTTGTTAGATAGCAGTAAGGTGAGCCTAAGGGAAGAGGCTACGCAAGGATAGGAGTTAATAGCGATGGAAGGGAGACCATCTGTGACATCCGTAGGGCTGGGGGTTGGTCAAATTAGTAATAAATGTAGGTAGTTAAACCAGTTAGTTGGCGATTCTTGTTGAAGCAACGTGCATTAATGGTCGATTTGATCATTAGTAGGGTGAGATTGGCAGTGGATTTGATGTCATTACTACTGTATTTGGTAATGATGGATACGATGGATTTGGTAATGATGATTTTGAATTAGGAAGAAGCTATAAAAAGTGCACAGGAGGAAAGCATTGTTCAGAGCAGTTCAGTTGACTGAGCAAAGTGTTGAATTGAGTACAGTTGAAGATTCTTGAGAGTGAGTTGAGGAGTATAGGTGTTGAGTCATCGAGTGCATAGTAAGGATTGGGGAGTGTGGCATGCTGAGCGACCCCGACACAATTGATATTTCCAGTGAGCATGAATCCCCCATTCAGCCCATGACCATCGAGGAAGAAGTCATGAGCATGCTAGTAGGATATTCAATGATCCCCAAATGAAATCGGCAGGCTCAGAAGCCCAGTTCCATGCCACCATAGAAGAGGCACAACCACACTTCGGCCAGAGTGCAAAGAGATAGGACTGAATAGACCAGGCCGTCAAGATCGGTAGCTATAGAGTCTGTTGTGCTCAGGGGTGTCTCTGTCAATGATATCCTAGGATATGTCACTCCAACACATCTAGGAGAGAAGCTGAGGTAACCCATGAAGAATCAGAGGTATCCACCCAAATTGTCGCCGCTGTCAGAAGGGATGACTTGCTCGGTAGATATTATCCCTGCCTTGATCAAACTAATGTTTGAATACCAGGATTTGCTATTACTGAAATATGTTTGGGATGAGCCGTATGAATCAGTTTCGATGTGGCCTAGTGCACCGATTCATAGGATTCCTCAACCATGGGCGAGCGGGTTGAATAAATTTGGATTGTTGGGGCTCATTAATATGCCTCACTTTGGGTGACTGAATGAAGCTCATGCATGTGTCAAAAAACTCTTGGTCTGCTTTCATGGTGGGATGCTTTGGTTGAATGAGCCTATTCCTTTCATGGTTCACTTAATTGAAAACATTACGGGCTTTCCAAAGGCCATGGAAGATCCGACGCAGTATATCTGTGGGTGGGATACCGGCAAGAAGCTAAACAAGCAGCTGCAGGAGAGATTTGGCTTGTAGCGTGATGGCCATGCGTATCATATTGAAAGCATTAATGCATAGGCGATGTGTATCAGGGCACGCATTTTGGTGACCAAAGTTGTCTGGGTTAATCGATTGGTCCAGTGCAACTTAGGCATGGTCGCATGTGCACAAAAATGCACAGAGGGCTTGCAAATGAACTGGTCCTTGTTTCTACTCAACCAGTTTCTTGATGATGCTCTTGCTGCTCAGAATGGATGACCATTTTCCTACAGTTGGCTAGTAATTCTCATTGCACTTGTCACATGGATGGAACCCGAATATTATCAACCAATGGCAGTAGATGCGGTGAAGGTGTGGTGAGGTGCACGCTATCAGAATTTGTGGTGGGTTGAGGAACCTAGTTGACAGATGAACTATGCAGTCCATTTTTGGGTCTATTAGGAAGCGCTACAAGCCACAACTATCAAAGTTCCATGCTTATCCAATTACAAAGCAGCCAAGTATTAGTGGCTCATTCAATTCGCTATCGGGCCTCATTCCATTTATATATAGCCACAGCAGGACCCCAACAAGCAGTGGCTACCTATGGCCTACATAGTCATTGATGAAGAATTAGATGCTCTCATTCAGGAGTGGCCAACTGAATGGTGCAACCCCATGAGTCAAGAGGAACTATCTAAGGAGCCACCCGTTGATGCCTCGGATGAGTCTGTCCAAAAGGAGCTAAGTGTTGACGACTCTAAAAATGAATCATCGATGGACCCTGATGCTGAAGCACAATGCATGCGAGAGGAAACATGAACAAAATGGTGCCTAGAATATGAAATGGGTAGCCATACCCAACTAGGGATGAAGGACCAATTGGAGCCGCTCATCAAGGCGGTCACTGACTCCTCTAAGGCTACGACGAAAATGATACAAGAGTCCAATCATGAAGAGTTTGTTGTGGTAAGAGATAAGTTGAATTCTATTTATGATTTTATTTCTAGGAAGACACCCAAGAATGATGTGATGTAGGAATTCCTATCGATTAGCACCGAGCTGCGGGCTAGGAACATTCAATTTCCCTTGACTGCGATCGATGCTGGGAGTGAAGAAGTGAACCCATTACTACAACCGATCCAGATCATTGCCTTGGACCTTAACAAGTTACCCTCTCAGGAACTTATGGAGCTACAGCATGTTGTTTCCCAGGAATTGGTGGAAATGCATAAGGAGGTTACTGATGGGTATGTGCAGTCGCAGAGCGCAACTGAGAAGCTGCAGAAAGAAGCTAAGAAGCTGCATCAGGTCAGGGTGCAGCAAGTGGAAGAGAAGGTATGAGATATTGAGGCATTGAAGGTAGCACAAGATGAGATGTAGCACAAGGATTCCAAGGAAATCACTGAGCTTCATAAGATGCAACACCGCCTTATCATTGAGAAGGCACAGCTGTGCGCAAGCTGTGGTGCAATCGAGCAAGCTGTTGACAAGGCCTATGAACATATTTTTGTGAGAACAACTGAGCTTATTGCAATCGTTAAGACCAAGCGACTTGGGGAAACTATTGTCAATCTCTAGGACATCAATATTCTGCTCAATTCCCTTGTCCATCCAATGATGCCACCGGAGTAGGTTGTCGAACGAAAGAATACTATTGAGGAGATAGCGACCTAGTTTGAAACAATGGAGCAAGAAGCAAAGACAATCATGGAGGTGATGACACAGTTCTGGAAAGGCATTTTCCAAGATGAACAAATCGACCAGTTGAACAAACATGAGTAATAAGATGAAGGATAGTTGATGACACTAAAGACGTCTCTACAAGCACTGTCATTCATGGTGCAGATCATGCAGTCTGAAGAGCTGAAGGAACTACCACAGAGGGTTTCCCACACCTAAGAACCCCGACAAAAGCACCATGCCTAGTTGGATGAGTTTCAAGAAGTTGGTGGGAAGCTAGCTATCAAAGTCGTCGCAATGCTGCAGGTGGTACAAGAAATTCAGTAGATGGTCGATGGAAAGGATGGGGAAGTGCACCCAATGTAGTAGGATTTTATCAACTTTCAAAGCGTTGCCAAAAAATTCTAGCTCCATGTTAGAGAGATCTCATAGCAGTTTGAATATTTCAAGTCCAAAACACCGGTATATACCTTTTCAACCTAACATGGCTCAAAGATGAGCCACAAGACTATGTTGAGGGCCTATTGGAAGGGGTTTGGGTAAGTGAGTTGCATAGTGTCATGGTAGTTGCACAACCTCATGTGACACCGCAGAAGTCTAGATTAGCGCGATGGGTGGAAGGATAATTGTTTTTGAATATTTAATGTATTAATTGACCACATTTTGTGGACATAGGTCATTAGTGGTTAGAATCTAGTTAGAAGTGGACCTTTGATGTAAAGGCACAAGCATATATATAAAGCTATCTTTACAATTGTAGACACACAACACATGAAGAATAATGATGAGGATCATGATCTACATGATACAAGTCCAAGTCAATATCTGAGAGTGATCAATCTGTTGCGATCTATCTATGGTTTTGATGAGTCTTCTGTTTTGAACAATCTGCGATTTGTCTATGTTAGATACTAGATTTTGGGATGTAATTAGTCTCCTGCTATGGAGAAGAATTATCTGTTTTGGATCTGTTGCGTAGAATTAATATGAACTGACGGATGTTGCCCAAATACTATTTTTTGTTTTCTTGTTTTCTCTGTTGTGATGTCAATGAGAAGTGTATTGAATTTTTTTATGATTTATTGATGTTTCTGCAATGAACTAATGATGCGATCTATCCCAGTTCTGTTGTAACTTTGTTGAATGATGATGAAGCTTATTAGAGTAGTTTTATGAATGATACTGTTATGATAAATGAATGATTGATCTGTTAGATCCATAGTTGTGAAGATGAATAACTGTCTTAGTTATTTCAAGTGACTTGGGGTTGTTACCACCTAATTTGTACTTGGTGGTTTTTTATCAAGTGAACCTGGTGAATCGGACAAAGATGATTTGTTTGGACTTCAGAAAACGTTCAGAATTTCTTCCAGGAAGTGCTTGTTGTACTATATCACATGTTCATACCCCATAGGGGAGTTGTAATAAAATTTTCTAGCATTATAGTGTCTGTAAAAGACTCGGTCTCTTGGAATTTATTTGTCAATCTGATCAGCCCAGAGTGTTTTTCCCCTTGGTTATTATTGGTTGTTGAATGAAAGACTGATAATTTCTAAGTTTTTCACTCAATACCTCCACAATTGGGGTGGTCATCTTGGCATTTAGGCCTATTGATGTTATTAGAGTATATGTGTCAATGTATAAACATGCTAGGCATTATCGTCGAGTCAAGTGAACATGTCTAAGTCCTCATAGGTTTTTATTTTTTTATTTTTTTAAGCTTTTTTAAAGATTTAATTTTCCCAAAACTTAGACTATTTTTTGATAGTCTAAATGGAACATTTGATTTTGTAATAAAAATGGGCTCAAAAATTAGTTTCAGTCATGGGGGTGTTCATTTTCTAACTCAGAGCACCCGGTAAACCCATAAACCCACTTTTCCTAAGTTTTGAGTGATTTTCCCATCACTCAGATTAGAAAACCCTAAAAATCAAATATTGATTATTTTAATTGATAAATTAATTAAATAATGGAGAAAGCCCAAATTCCTAAATCATTGGGATTCACTCCGATTTGACTAAAATTAGTCTCATCGGCTTTGGATTGACTAGAGCTGACCATTCCTTGATAGAAGGAGTTGATTTGGGATGAAGAGGGAGCACCCTACAACATGCATTCTTGGGATTTGTTCCCTCTCTCTCTCCTCCACACGTGTGGGGTCATATGAATGTGATTTGGTTGATGTTTCAATTAACCAATTGAGGTGTCAGTCCGATTAGTACTCTGATTTCCAGTTACACTCATTCATACTCATATCAGACCCAGTTAGACTCAGATCAAGCTCAGTGTGACTCCTCATGCAACTGCAGTTTCTCTCTCCTTGAAAATTGCGCCCCCTTTGGGATAGGGTTCTAGCTTTTCTTATAAATAAAGCACAGTTTTCCTCTTGCAAGCTAGTTAGAGTTGGATGAAAAGTTGTTTCCATTGTAATACTACTATATTTTCATTGTGAATAAAGTATCTTTGGAGGCTATACCATGTAGTGCCTGTGTTTGTGTGGATTCCCAATGTCATGTTGCTAATGTGGTAACTGCAAATTTTTTCCATTTTTTGTGGTGCTTTGTATTCTGGCTTCAAGGATTCGGTTGAAAAAAGTAAGGGTGTAAATTAGGAAAGTAATATTACTTTCTCTTGTTTATTCATATTATGTATACTCAAGAATCTAAGTTATATGCTTAAATGAGATTATTTTTGCATGATCTTTCATTTTTTTGTTTCATAGATCTATATCCAAATCTCACGAGGTGTTATGCAGGATTGTGTGATTTAGTTGCAGGTTCCCAATTGATGAAGGTGTGGATCAAGAATGATTCCATTCCTTATCCAATAATCTCAAGACTCTGTCCCTCGACGCTCCACAAAAGGGCATCCTTTCAGCTTGTTCCATTCAAGCAACGAACCAACCTTCTCTCCTCTTACTCTCCTTTTAAAAAATTAAATCTTCTTGGTTACTTTGCTTATGCATGAGATTCTAATTTATCATATGCAAATATCTCATTATATCTCATACATAATCATTCAAAAAGATAGATCTCTATTTTTCAAAAGTTTTTCATAAGCATCATAGATTTGGCATAAAGAAATCGTCTTTTGCATGGCATTTTAAAGGAAATGTATAGCTTGCATGCATTAGATTTTTATTTTTTGATTTAAAAGATAAATCCAGAAATCATTTCACATCATATTGGCTTCCCAAAAGGCAAGCCAAGATCTCAAGGAAATCTTGCTTTCCTTGATTCCTTTTCCACCCTTTTGTAAACTAGTTTTAACTTAGTTGTTTTGTTAAAAGTGGGCTCACCCAAAGGTACTTTCAAAGTGTTTTGGGAATATTTCAGTTTAATAATATTTCATGTTTTTATCAGGTATAACAGAAAATAGGAGGAGGTGCTGTCTGAAAAGTGACTTTTGGGCTATCCAGAACCCCCCAAGGGTCTCCCCATTTCCTGAAATCTTTAATTTTTTCAGTTTGTAAGCTCTTGGGTTCGTTCTGTATAATAAAAAAGAGGAATTATATCATTTTTATGATATTTTAACTGCTGGTAATAAAAAATAATTTCGAATAGGCTCTTTCGATCCCATTCCCCATCCCCCCTTGGGGGATTCATGTCCTTTTATTCCTTTTTTGCATTTTTCCTATTTTTTTATCTAGATTAGTTTCATTAATGAAAAATAGTGTACTTTTATTACTTTCATCATATATTCCATATTATAAATTCAAAGTAACTTGAAGAGTTACCCCACAAATCTTTATTAAACCGAAAGGTGAAAGAGGATCTTGGTAGATTTAATTAGAGAACCTGTGGTTTATTTTATTTGTGTTGCTTCATTATTCACTGTTTATTTCTACAAGAAATCATTTATAATCAACCCCCTCCTTGGTTCCCCAATTGAGGTTCACTTGGACCGAAAGAGGTTCCTGGAGGGTTTTCTTTTTTAATAAAAACACATTGATAAAAACTTACTAAAAATTACAAAGACTCTGGTGTGTATGCTCTGTGTTTGGGCTGCAGTTCATTTGATCAGTCAAGATGCATCAAAAGCAATGTGCATGACTATATTAATTAGTTTTTACCGTCCCGAATTAACCACCATGAGGAAAAAATCCAACGCCTCGATCAAACCATAAACGGTGGAAAAATACCCAAAGGAAGTGGGAACTACTGGACAGTGACCTTGAGGCACCGATCTCTGTTACAACCTAGCAGGTGTATTATGAATAAATTCTCAGAGACTCCATTCAGCCCACACATTCCTTGTGGGTAGCCATGAAGGTTTTATCTTTGGACATACTCCAAGTACCCCTCGGGTATATTTAGAGTCCCATTTCGTCTAATTTAATCCACTCATTTTTCATATTAACTTAAAACGTACCAAGAGACAATTGCAAAACATTCACTCCAAGCACATGTAAGCACATTTAATCATTGTTTTACTCCATTTTAAGGAACTGGTTATTTGTTCACTTCTTTCGATAAATATATTATGTGTCATCATTGTGCTTGTGTTTATTTTTCATCCTGTTATCTGTGGTTCTCAATTGTTAATTTCAAACTCCTAAGGAACTTATTCAATTTAATACCATAATATTAAATTAATTATCCTTATTAAATTAATAGGGTCTACCCCCCTTGGCTTTGTTAGGAGTTAAGCCTAAACGGAGGAGTCAAGAACAAGGTGACAACCTTGACTCAAGACTTTCCCCCAAGGATACACCGAGTGGCTTGAATATTTATACCACATCCCCCCCAGGTGTGTGAAAGGAGGTAACACCTTTTGGCACAGTTTCTAAGGATAAATCTTTTTATTCCCCTGTACGACTTAGCTTAAATTTTTTCTAAGCAACTAAAAAGATAAAAAAAACTTTGATTGAGTTTGTCTTTAAAAAACATAAAAATTAAAACTTGATCCATCGGGCGACTCCACTGTCTAACATCCCTTAAAGAATTTCTACCTAAAGAAACCTCTAGCAATTAGTCAATCCTCTCCTTGATCCCGAAATGTTTATTAGAGAAAGATTGAATAGGTAGATTTCTCGTAGAAACATTGAAGATTTAAGAGACCAATCCCTCTCATATATCCATCGCATATTTGTAGAGAGCCATATTCACCAATATCAAGAAATAACTGAATTCTTCAAACCCCTTGAATTTTCTTAGATAGCAGGTGCTCCCCATGCCATTCCAAAATATGTTATCAAGAAGCTCCCCATATTTCATGGCAATAATGCCATCACTTCCAAGTCTCACCTTCGAAAGTTTGAAAAGCACCTGGTCAGTTATTGCAATGATGCTTCCCATGACCATGATGATGTCAAAATGAATCTCTTTGATTTATCCTTAGAAGATGATGCTAGAGAATGGTACCTCAACCTAGATGATGATTCATATAAAACTCTTAGTGAATTCCAAGATGGTTTTAGGAAGAAATGGGGAGAAAATAAGGAACCAAGACATCCGCTTGCTGCCCTTCATAGCATAAAGAAGATGGAGAATGAAACCATGGATGAATTAAACATTAAATTCAGGTGTGTGATTGTGGAACTTCCTAGATACATCAATCCAAAGGATTCCTCCATCCTCATATCCTACATTGAAGCCTTCATCAATGATTTAAGGTATCAGTTGCGAGATAAAGAATCGACCGGTCTAAAAATTGCCCATGAATTGGCCGAGAAAATAGAAAAGAATATGCAATCTTCAGGAAAGTCCAACATTCCATGTTACACTAGGGGAAACACTTCCTACAACAAAGAGACCAAGGGTAAAGTCGTTGAATCAGAAGAAAAGGGAACTTCTAAATATCCCATGGAAAAGGTGGCGAACATGATAAAAAACTTGGTTACTAGTCAAAACCAACAAATGGCCAATCATGCTTCATAGTTGAATAACATACATAATAGGTTGGCGATGATGGAAAAGAATAATGGACCTAGGAAATTTCATCCCAAGAAAAATCATATGTATCAGAAGAAATCCCCTCAGCAAGATCCTAGGATTCCAAACGACTTAGACTCAGCTAACATGGTAGAGGAAGTGCTTCAATGGTGTAGACCTTGTGAACAATTCCACCAACACAGTACTTGTTATGTTGCAAATCAAGTCATGGAACATGGAATTCTCAAGGTCAATAGTCATGAAAAAACATCAAGCGAGCCTGATCATGTATAAATATTAAGACAAACCTACCCTTTGTCAAACCAACATTGGCAACAAGCCACATATTACAGTTATGAGAAGGACCTCCTTTCCAAATTCTATGCTGAAATGCCTACTCCAGAGAAAATTTAGGAAATGAAGAAGGATAGATTCAAGGGTGCAGTTTATCAAATAAAGGAGAAGTATTCACTAGCTAAATGGTACAAACCTAAGGTAACCATTCCTCCTCTCCCAGATCTCCCTGTTATACCAGAATCAAAGATTGACATTGGAGAATGGTTAAGTACTCTTAAGGTTTATGTTTATGCAACTGATATCCTTAAAATTCCTGGTCAAAAAGAAACATTGTTTAAAGCTGTAGAGGATAGTCAAAATAACACTCATGATGTTGTCAAAGAGGATCCTCTCCCTAATAATAATTCTATATTTGAATCCCAACATATTAGACCTATGGATATGCCTATAGTCCTTAACATTGCTGATCCAAAAAGAGAAGACCACTCACCTTTTTATGTCTCTCTCTTAGTTGATAATCTTCTCCTTCATAAGTGCATGTTAGATTTAGGTGCTTCATCAAATGTCATAACAAGAAAAGTAATGGAACAACTAAATCTAAGGATCACCCGAGACACTACCACAATATTTGTGCAATAGATGCAATAGAAGTTGAAGTGGTAGGGATAATCTTAAATCTACATGTTAAGTTGGCCAAGTATTCTGACATTGATATGTCGATGGATGTGGTAGTGATTGATGTGCCAGATAAATGGGGTATGTTGCTATCCAAAAAGTGGGCTGCAACTCTTGGTGGGTAAATTCAAATGGATTGGACATATGATACTATTCCTGTGTCAGAAAACACTAGGGTGATACTCCATAGAGAGAAGCTAAGGAAACGACATGTAGAGAACCCTAAAAATCCTTGAAATGAATTTGTACATTGCACTAATAACTTTGGAGACTATGCTATCTTGTCAAATTTCATGGCCCCTATTAAGGAATAAACTAAAGATGAAAAGCTAGATGAGTTTGGAAAATGTACTTTGACAGGGCTTATTCTAAATCCGGAAAGGGTGCGGGCATCGTGATCATCTCTCCTTCAAATAAAGTCTACAACTTTTCTTTCAGGTTGGAGTTTGAAGTATCAAACAATGTAGATGAGTATGAGGCATTGATTCTAGGGTTAGAAACCTCTAAAGACATGGGGATAAAGACGTTGGACATAAAAGTTGATTCAGACTTAGATGTCCTCTAGATTAAGAATTAGTATCAGTGCAAAAATGACAGACTAAAGAAGTATAGAAATTCCATATGGGACACCATGGAATGGTTTGATGCACTTAAAATTCAAAATATCCCTAGGGAAATGAATGGGTTAGCATACAAGTTGGCTGTAGCAGCATCCACCCTCCATCCTTCAAATGAAATGATTAATGGGAATGGAAAAATGGAAATTAATTTCAGACCTTCAATTCTAGATAATGTAGATCACTGCCAGGTGTTTAAAGATGATGAGCAACTCTTGAGATTCATCCATAATCTCCAAGAGTTTGAAGGTTTCAAGGCCAGTTATCAGCAGGAGGGTAAAGAGTATCGAGGATAATAAAAGGAATCACATCCCAAGTATCCTTATAGCTTTTGAAAATATGTTTGATCGACAGGATCGTCATAAAAACAAAAAAGAAGCAATAAAAATTAGGGATTATATGGAAATAAACATAGGAACTGATAAAGACCCCAAGTTAATAAAAACTGGAAAAGGTACTTCAAAAAAGGAAAGGAACAATTTGATTAACTTAGTAAAAGAATATAGAGATGTGTTGGCATTTAGTTATGATGAGCTTAAATTCTATCAGGAAGATGTGTTTCAACACACTATTCCCCTCACAGAAGAGGCTAAGGAGGTCAAGCCTTTCCGAGAAAAACTTTGGAAAATAAATCCTAAGTTGCCCCCCATTGTGCAGAAGGAGCTTCAAAATATGTTAACAGCAGGGATCATAGCACCTATAAGATATTCATCATGGTGCTCCAACTTAGTTGTTGTTAGAAAGAAGAATGGGTCAATTAGAATATGTATAGATTTCATAAATCTGAATACATCATTCCTTAAAGAAAATTACCCATTTCCTGACATGGAAACATTGCTTCAAAGAGTAACAGGATCAGGAATGGTGTCCATATTGGATGGCTTTCCCAGTTATAACCAGGTGATGGTAAATAAAGAGGATCAACATAAAACTACATCCACCACACCTTGGGTCACCTATAAATTTTTAAGAATTCCTTTTGGCTTATTAAATGCTCTTGCCACCTTCCAAAGAGGCTTGGATTTTTCCTTCAAAGAACTTATAGGAAAAATAATCGAAATATATCAAGATGCCTCAACCGTTTTCTCAAAAGAAATATTTGACCACATAAGTCATCTTAGGCAGGTTTTCATAAGATGTCATAAATATGGTATTTCTTTAAACCCTGCCAAGTCAATCTTTGGGGTTGATGAAGGGAAGTTGTTGGGACACATCATTTCTAAGGATGGTGTCAAAGTTGATCCTAAGCAAGTTTAAGGCATTAATAAAGTCTCCTTCCCTCATAATCTTAAATCTCTCCGGTCTTTCAATGGTCAGATTAATTTCATAAGGAGATTCATCCCAAATTTAGAAGAACTAAGGAAGGATGTACAAAAATTGTTAAAGAAATTTGCTAAATCTAAGTGGACGGATGAAGGGAAAGATGATTTCAAGTCTATCAAAGATGCCATATCCAAGTCCCTGGTCTTGATCGGTCCAGATTATTCCAAGGAATTTCAGATATTTTCCTTTGCCTCGGAGGATAGCATTGCTGGTGTTTTGCTTCAAAAGAATAAGGAGTGACAAGAGCAACCTATAGCCTTTATGAGTAGAGCCTTGCAACATTCAAAGTTGAAGTATACCACCATGGAGAAATAGGCTTATGCTCTTTTCAATTCCCTTAAACATTTCAAAACTTATGTAAGATACTCCAAAATCATTGGGTATGTACCCCATGCAACTGTCAAGGATATCATGTCTCAACAAGATTGTCTAGGAATCAGGGGTAAGTGGGTTTCAATGATTCAAGAGTAAGATTCAGAGATAAAACCAACTAAGTTAATTAAGGGACAAGGTATTGCAAAGATGTTGACCCAAGGAAGTGAAAAATACTTAGGAATAATCTTCCAAAATGGTGATCCAGAACAAAGTGTATCAGATGATCTTCAGAGATTAGAGCAGCACCCTTGGTATACCAACATAATCTTTTTCCTCCATAAACTTACATGCCCTGATCACCTACTTGGCCATAAAAGAAGAGAATTAAGGTTAAAAGGAACTAAGTATTTTTTAATGAAAGATGGTTTAGGTTGGAGAAACCTCGATGGTTTAATACTTAGATGTGTCGATGAACCTGAGTCCCAAAAATTCATGGTTGAGTTCCATGCAAGATTTTTTGGTGGAAATTTTGCAACAAGAACAACCACCCATAAAATCCTTAGAGCAGGCTACTATTGGCCGAACCTCTTTTAGAATGTGCACAAGTTTATCAGATTTTTCCCCCAGTGTTAGTTGTTCACTGGAAAGCAACAAATGAAATCCCTTCATTTAAACCCAATAGTAGTCCAAGCCCCTTTCCAGTAGTGGGGGCTTGATTTCATCAGTAATTTCAAGGATAACTCAAGCAATGGTTATTCTTGGATACTCACTACTACTGATTATTTCACCAAGTGGGTGGAGACGATACCCACCAAGAAGGAAACCAATGTTGTAGTCATGGATTTCTTAAAAGATAAGATTATCACAAGATTCGATGTGCCAACTAGAATCATCATAGATAAAGGGCCATGCTTCATTTCCTCTGAGATGTCATCCTTTTGTTTCAAGTACGGAATTGTCCTATCCCATTCATCCAGCTATTATCCCCAAGGAATGGTCTAGTTGAGTCAAGTAATAAAAAATTAATGACCATAATCAAGAAAATTGTGGTTGATAATAAAAAGGCTTTGGATAGCAAGATATAGTTTGCATTATGAGCCAATAGAATCACAAAGAAAATTTCAACTGGAAGGATCCCTTTTGAACTTGTTTATGGCCTATATGTCACCTTACCTATCCACTTAAAGCTTCAAGTGTATCATCTTCTCCAGAACTTTAGCTGAGACTAGGATGCCATTCAGAACAGAATTAACAAGTTGACCAAGTTAGATGAGAGTAGAAGAAATGCCTTTGACCAAATTATTAGATATTTAGAAAAAGTGAAGAGAAACTTTGATAGATATACCCGTCTCGGATCCTTTCAAGTAGGTGACACAATCTTGCATTAGGACAAACGGCGGGAGAAACCTGGGAAACATGAAAAGTTCAACAGCTTATGGTTGGGTCCATATATCATTGATGAAGTAGCAGGAACAAACTCTTTCTATCTAAATGACCTAGAAGGAGAAAGGTTAATCCTACCAGTGAATGGCTTTCTCCTCAAGATGTTCTTCGCTGAGATGGTTTGATTCCTTTATTGGTATTGGTGGTTTTAGGGCCAATTTCTAATTTTAAATTTCATGTATCATATTGTTGTATTATATATGTTTTGTACCATGGTACTAACCTTGAAATTTTCTTTCGTATATTAGTCTTGTAAAATATTTCTTTTTTGTACATCATAGACTAATTCGGCACATTAATCTTCTTTTACAGTTTATTTCTTTTATATACATGTTACTGACAAGATTTAGTTGCTATGCAGAACCCAGAGATTCTAGATTTCTCAGATCCTCTTATTTGATCAGAAGACTAGTCAGAGCATGTGTCCCTAGATGGAGCCAGATGTTACCACCTAAGTTGTACTTAGTGGTTTTCTATCAAGTGAGCCTGGTGAACTGGACAAAGATGATTTGTTCGGACTTCAGAAGATCTTCACAATTGCTTCTGGGAAGTACTTGTTTTACTATATCACATGTTCATACCCCGTAGGGGAGTTTTAATGAAATGTTCTAGCATGATAGTGTCTGTAAAAGACTCGGTCTCTTGGACTTTATTTGTCAATCCCATCAGTCCAGAGTGATTTTTTCCTTGGTTATTATTGGTTGTTGAATAAACAACTGATAATTTTTGAGTTTTTCACTCAATACTTTCAAAGTTGGGGTGGTCGGCTTGGCATTTAGGCCTATTGAGGTTATTAGAGTATATGTGTCAATGTATAAACATGCTATGCATTATGGTCGAGTCATATGAACATGTCTAAGTCCCCCTATGTTTTATTTTTTTAAATTTTTTAAAGTTTTTTTAAAGTTTTAATTTTTCCAAAAATTAGGCTATTTTTTTATAGTCTAAATAGAAAAATTGGTTTTGTAATAAAAATGGGCTCATAAATCAGTTTCAGTCATGGGGGTGCTCATTTTCTAACTCAGAGCACCCGGTAAAACCATAAGCCCACTTTTCGTAAGTTTTGATTGATTTTTCCATCACTCAGGTTATAAAACCCTAAAAATCAAATATTGATTATTTTAATTGATAAATTAAACAAATAATGGAAAAAACCCAGATTCCTAAATCAGTGGGATTTGCTCCGATTTGACTGAAATTAGTCTCATCAGCTTTGGATTGACTAGAGCTGACCATTCCTTGATAGAAGGAGTTGATCTGGGCTAAATATGGAGTGCACTACAGCATGCATTGTTGGGATTTGTGCCCTCTCTCTCTCCTCCATAGGTGTGAGCTCATTTGGATGTGATTTGGTTGATGTTTCAGTTAACCGATTGAGGTGTCAGTCCAATCAGTACTCTGATTTCCAATTACACTCAGTCAGACTTAGATCAGACCCAGTTAGACTCATACCAAGCTCATCTTGACTCCTCATGTAGCTGTAGTCTCTCTCTCCTTGGGAAATGCGCCCCCTCTGGGCTAGGGTTCAAGTTTTTGTTATAAATAAAGCACATTTTTTCTCTTCCAAGCTTGTTAAAGTTGGATGAAGAGCTATTGCCATTGTAATATTGCTATATTTTCATTTTGAATAAAGAATCTTTGGAGGCTATACCGTGTAGTGCATGTGTTTGTGTGGATTCCTAGTGTCATGTTGCTAATGTGGTAACTGCTAATTTTTTCCATTTTTTGTGTTGCTTTGTATTCTAGCTTCAAGGATTCGATTGAATCAAGTAAGGGCGTAAACTAGGCAAGTAAGATTACTTGGTCTTGTTTATTCATATTATCTATGCTCAAGAATCAAAGTTATATGATTAAATAAGATTATTTTTGCATGATCTTTCATTTTTTTGTTTCATACATCTATATCTAGATCTCACGAGGTGTTGTGTAGGATTATGTGATTTAGTTGCACGTTCCCAATCAGATGAAGGTGTGGATCAATACTGACATCATTCCTTATCCAATAATCTCAAGACTCTGTCCCTTGACGCTCCACAAAAGGGCCTCCTTTCAGCTTCTTCCATTCAAGCAACGAACCAACCTTGTCTCCTCTTACTCTCCTTTTAAAAAATTAAATCTTCTTGGTTACTTTGTTTATGCATGAGATTCTAATTTATCATATGAAAAATTTCTCATTATATCTCATACATAAGCATTCAAAAATCTAGATCTCTGTTTTTCAAAAGTTTTCCATAAGCATCATAGATCTGGCATAAAGAAATCGTCTTTTGCATGGCATTTTAAAGGAAATCTATAGCTTGCATGAATTAGATTTTTATTTATTTATTTAACATATAAATCCAGCAATCAGTGCACATCATATTGGCTTCCTAACAGGCAAGCCAAGATCCCAAGGAAATCTTGCTTTCCTTGGTTCCTTTTTCACCCTTTTTTAAACTAGTTTTAACTTATCTGTTTTCAGTTAAAAGTGGGCTGACCCAAAGGTAATTTCAAAGTTATTTTTGTCATATTTCAGTTTAATAAGCTTTCTGGTTTTTATTAGGTATAACAGAAAAGAGGAGGAGGTGTTTTCCAAAAAGTGACTTTTGGGCCATCCCGAACCCCCCAGGGGTCTCCCTGTAAGCTCTTGGGTTCATTTTGTATAATAAACAAGAGGAATTATATCAGTTTTCTGATATTTTAACCGCTTGTAATAAAAAATAATTTCGAATAGGCTCTTTCGAGCCCATTCCCCATCCCCCCTGGGGGGATTCATGTCCTTTTTTTCCTTTTTCCTATTTTTTGCTCTAGATTAGTTTCATTTATGAAAAATAGTTTACTTTGATTACTTTCATCATATATTCCATATTATAAATTCAAAGTAACTTGAATACTTACCCCACAAATCCCAATTGAACAGAAAGGTGAAAGAGAATCATAGTAGATTTAATTAGAGAACCTGTAGTTTGTTTTATTTTTGCTACTTCATTATTCATTCTTTATTTCTACATGAAATCATTTAAAATCAAACCCCTCTTTGATTCCCCAATTGAGTTCCACTTGGACCGAAAGAGGTTCCTGGAGGGTTTTTTTTTTAATAAAAACACATCGATCCAAACTTACTAAAAATTACAAAGTCTCTGGTGTGTATGCTCTACGTTTTGGTTGTGGTTCATCTGATCAGTAAAGCTGCATAAAAAGCAACGTGAGTGAGTAGATTAATTAGGTTTCACCTTCCCCAATTAACCACCATCAGGCAAAAATTCAACCCCTCGATCAAACCGTAAACGGTGGAAAAATACCCAAACGAAGTGGGAACTACTGGACAGTGACCTCAAGGAATCGATCTCTGTTACACCCTAGTGGGTGTATTATGAACATAGTATTAGAGACTCCATTCAGCCCACATATTCCTTGTGGGTAGCCATGAAGTTTTTATTTTCGGACATACTCCAAGTACCCCTTGGGTATATCTTGCGTTCCCTTTCGCCTAATTTAATCCACTTATTTTTCATATTAACTTAAAACATACCAAGAGACAATTGAAAAACATTCACTCCAAGCACATGCAAGCACCTTTAATCATTTTGCAACTCCATTTTAAGGCACTGGTTATTTGTTTACTTCTTTCGATATATATATTATGTGTCATCATTGTGCTTACTTGTGTTTATTTTTCATCCTGTTATTTGTGGTTCTCAACTATTAATTTCAAACTCCTAAGAAACTTATTCAATTTAATACCATCATACTAAAGTAATTATCCTTAGTAACTTAATAAGGTCTACCCCCCTTGGTTTTGTTAGGATTCGAGGCTAAACAGAGGAGTCAAGAATAAGGTGACAGCCTTGAATCAAGAATTTCCCCCAAGGACACACCGAGTGGCTTCAATATTTCTTCCAGGTGCCCCCCTAGGCGTGTGAAAGGCGGCAACACATTTTGGAACTGTTGCCAGGGATAACTTGTTTTATTCATGAGTACGGCTTAGCTTAACGTTTTTCTAAAGAACTAAAAAGATAAAAAAAATTGATTGATCTTGTCTTTAAAAAACATAAAAATTAAAACTTGATCCATCTGGCGACTCCACTGTCTAACATCCCTCCAAGAATTTCTACCCGAAGAAACCACCAGCAATTATTCAATCCTCTCCATGATCGTGAAAGGTTTATTAGAGAAAGATTGAATAGGCAGACTTCTCGTAGAAACCTTGAAGATTTAGGAGACCAATCCCTCTTAGATATCCATCACATATTTGTAGAGATTCATATTCACCAATCTCAAGAAATGACGGAATTCTTAAAACCCCTTGACTTTTCTCAGATAGCAAGTGCTCCCCATGCCATTCCAAATGATGCTATCAAGAAGATCCCCATATTTCATGGAAATAATGCCATCACTACCAAGTCTCACCTTTGAAAGTTTGAAATGCACCTGGTCAGTTATTGCAATGATGTTGCCCATGACCATGACGACGTCAAAATGAAGCTCTTTGATTTATCCTTAGAAGATGATGCTGGAGAATGGTGTTGATGTATTTGTAACTTTGGAATGTATTCATCTATGTATCTTATGTATTGTAACCCAATGTTTATTCCAGGATGTATCTATTATTTATTTGATTCATGTTGTCATGCCCCGCTGTTCTGATCGGAAGGATCAATAATGTAAACAAGTCATGTCAAGTCATGGTGGGTAACCCTCCGATTGTCTAAGTGTTAAAGTCCCCGCAGTTCCGAAGCACTAGGGTTATTAGACTCTCTTAGTAGAGGTCAGCGCTAGTAGGGTTTTAGTCATGCCGGGATTAGTATAAATATAGAACTGGAGTCTCTATTTATAACACGAGTCATACACACTCAAGTGTAGTGCATAGTTGAGGAAGGAGAAGACACTAGGGCTAGTCAAGAAGAATATTACTGCTGTTGGGAGATCATTTACTATTTTGGTGATGATTCTATCTCTGAGGAAGTTGTGGGGTTTTCTCCTTTATGGTTTCCCCAAGGAAAAACACTGTGTTCATTGTCTCTTGGGTTTGATTGTTGTACTTGTTATTCTCTCAGTTAAAGATCCTAATAATGCTAGCTTAATGTTGAAAAACTAACATGGTATCAGAGCTAACCTGAGAATAAGACACTGTGCAGCTGCGGGAACTAGGGCTTCCTAGTTTGTGGATATTCCTCGATATATTTTCATCAAAAGTAAGGTGGAACAACTCTCCTCCTTAGGGTGCATCTTTCTGTTGAAGCAGAATCCAATTCTGCGGTTTTTCAGTTTTGGACCTGTCACTACTGTCGAAAATTAGGGATTTTTACAGAAGAGGAATTTCTCAGTGAGCCCAATCCTCGATCGATATCCTCCACAAAATCAAATTTAGGGACAAATTTCAAGGCATTTGGGTGGACAGAACTCTGAAAAAGAAAAACCGTAATTTGTTTCTGAACCAGTTCTGCACGATTTCAGCTCAAGTCTCAGATCTGACACTTTGACCTACTAAGATCTAATATCTCTTGTATTTCCATTTGAGATTCTCATTTTAAAGATGTCTCATCATACCAAGCTTGATGAAAATCTTGAGGTATATGATAACTTCTGAGCCTGGAAGTATAGGATCTCCCTAGTCCTGGAAGAGAAAGAATTAGACTCCTACATTCACGAGGAGGTTCCAGTTCCAGAGGGAGATGAGGCAAAGGCCTTACATAAGAAGAATATGGTTATGGAAAAGAGGATCATTGCTGATTCTATCAAGGATCACCTTATCCCGTAGGTTTCCTCTCTTAAGACACCTAAAGCTATGTTTGATGCCCTAACCAAGTTTTTTGAAGGAAATAACATAAACTGGAAGATGACTCTGAGGAAGCAACTGAAGAATGTGAAAATTTAGAATGCAGAAACTATCCATTCTTACTTCACAAGGGTTTCTTAGATCAAGGAACAATTATAAGCTATTGATGAAGAAGTGGAAAATGCATATATTGTGATGACTACTTTGAATGGCCTTCCTAGGTCATGGGATGCTTTCATTCAATGAATCTGTGCTAGAAAAAGGTTATTCAAATTCAGCAGACTATGGGAAGAATGTTCTCAAGAAGAAGCACGGATAGTAGCTCAAGAAGAGAATATGGGAAGTGAAGACGAAGCTCTCACAATTCACTCCAAAAGAAGCAGAAGAAGACATCATCACTTCAAAGGTAAGAATCCTCATCATAGAGATAACAATAGAAAGGATCTCTCTAGAATAAGATGTTATACATGTGATGAGACAAGGCACTTTGCAAAAGACTGTCCTAAGAGGAAGAACCACTCTCATAAGAAGAAGGGGAACAAAGGAATACATCATGCTCATGCTGCAAAGGATGATGAACCATCCAAGAAGAGATCCAGATATGAAAGTGAATATTATTCAAGCAAGGATGAATATGTTCTGATCTCCACTCTCACAGGTAACATTACTCATGGCAGTGATAATTGGCTTATAGATAGTGGGGATTCCAAACATATGACGGGATTCAAGGAATCCTTTCTAAGACTGTCAGAACATGAATCACCTCACAAGGTGAAGCTAGGAGATGACTACCAATATCCAATAAAAGGTAGTGGGGAATATTCATACAAACTAGACTCTGGTAAGTCTCTAACAATGAAAGAAGTATTGTTTGTGCCAGGACTCAAGAAGAACCTTCTCTCCATATCAGCATTGGATGCAAAAGGAATGTGGGTTGCATTCATAGATGGTCAAGTCATTATGTGGCCAAAAGGAAAGACTATCAATGATGCAGTGGTGATTGGAGAAAAAGAAGGAGGCTTGTACAAATTGAATGGCCATCTAGAACAAGCCCTGGTCCATGACACAGTAGAGCCAAGTGAACTTTGGCATAGAAGGATTGCACATGTGCATTACAGAGCACTACCTATTGCAAGCAAAGCTGTTGAAGGTCTTCCAGAATTTCAAGCTAAACATGATGGTGTCTGCAAAGGATGTGCGAAAGGAAAGAATACAAATAAGACATTTCCCAGTAGTGAAAGCGAAGCCAAAGATATACTAGAAATCATCCACTCCAATGTATGTGGTCCTATGTCATCAAACTCAATAAGCGGGTATGCATACTATGTTTCTTTTATTGATGATTTTTCTAGAAAAACATGGGTTTACTTCATGAAGAACAAAGATGAAGTATTCAGTAAGTTCAAGAAATTCAAAGCCTTGATCAAGAACCATACTAAAAAGAAGATTAAGACTTTTCGATTAGATAATGGCAGAGAATTCACTTCGAATGAATTCAAAGAGCTATGTAAAGAATCATGGAATAAGAGGGAGTTTTCCACTCTTATAATCCACAACATAATGGGATTGTGGAATGAAAGAATAGAACTATCATGGAAGCTGCAAGAGCTATGCTTCATGATCAAGATCTTCCTATGCATCTTTGGGCTGAAGCTGCTAGAACAACAGTGTATGTACAGAACTGTACTCCACATAAAGTACTTGAGAACAAGACTCCTGAAGAAGTATTCTTCAACAAGAAACAAGAAGTCAACCATCTCAAAATATTCGGCTGTCCTATGTACATACACATTCCAAAAGAGAAGAGAAAAAAATTAGATCCTTCAAAAAAGAAAGGCATATTTGTGGGATACTCTGAAAGCTCAAAGGCTTACAGAATCTATGTCCCAGGATACAAGAAGATTGACATTAGCAGGGATGTGACATTTGATGAAGACACAACCTACAACAAATCCAGAAAGAGACCTGCTGAAGAACTTGAATAAACAGAAGCAGAAGTACCCATAATTCATGATACAACCATGAACGAAGAAGTTCAAGAAGAAGATAGAGATTTCGAGGAACCACAAAGACCTGTAGATCCACCTCTGGAAAAGAATCCTCATAAGTGGAAACCTGCTTGGGTATGAGAACTCATCCAAGGTGTGGAAAGATATGGGGCTCCAGAATAAAATCATAGAGAAAGAAAGAGGACCAAAAAATCATAGAGTATGTAGCCTTACTATGTGATTTCATTGATAAAGAACCTTCAAGTTATGAAGAAGCTGCAGAACAGAAAGAATAGAAGGATGGTATCATCGAAGAATATCAATCGATCACGAAGAATGATGTTTGGGATGTTGTCCCAAGACCAGAAGGAAAGTCAATTGTAACTTCCAAATGGATCTACAAGATCAAGCATGTTGCAGACAATAGAATTGAAAAGTATAAGGCAAGATTTGTAGCTCGAGGTTTCTCTCAGAAAGAAGGAATAGACTATGAAGAAACCTTTGCACCTATAGCCAGATACACCTCCATCAGATCAGTACTTTCTCTAGCTGTAGTGATGAAATGGAAGATACACCAGATGGATGTCAAGACTGCCTTCTTGAATGGTGTAGTAGAAGAGGAAGTGTATGTAGAACAACCACTCGGTTTTGAGACACATGACAGAGAGTATCATGTATGTAGATTGAAGAAAGCCTTTTATGGTTTGAAACAAGCACCCAGGACCTGGTACGACAAAATTGACAGCTTTCTATCCAGATTGGGCTTTACCAAGAGTAAAGCAGATTCCAACCTTTACTACAAGGTTGAAGATGGCAACCCAATGATGCTTCTACTGTATGTAGATGATCTATTTGTGACAGGTACAAATGGGTTGATTGTTGATATGAAGAGAAATCTTGCTGCTGAGTTCAAAATGAAGGACTTGGGGATGATGCATTACTTTCTAGGTATGGAGGTGTGGCAGAGTGCAGATGGAATCTTCCTTGGACAAGGGAAGTATGTAGTAGAGATCCTAAAGAGGTTTGGGATAATGGACTGCAAGGCTATGACCACACCCATGAAATCAAAGATGAATCTATTGAGTGATGCTTCATAAGAGTCAGTTGATGCTACGATGTATCATCAAATGATTGGGTCATTGATGTACCTGACAAACACAAGACCAGATATTTGCTTTGTCGTGAACACCTTGAGCCAGTTTCTGATAGATCCAAGACATGTTCACTTGACTGTTACAAAGCATATTTTGAGGTACCTGAAGGTTACAATTGATTATGGGCTCAAGTACGATGCGAATAAAAATATTTACCTGGAGGGTTATGTTGATTCTGATTGGGAAGGTAGTGCCATCGATAAGAAAAGCACTTCAGGGTGTTGCTTCAGTATGGGATCAGGTGTGATCTCTTGGTTTAGCAGGAAGCAATCCTATGTGGCACTGAGTATAGCTGAAGCAGAGTATGTGGTAGCTTGTTCAGCTAGTTGATCTCCAGTTTGATGCTACTTCTATACATCGTGACAACCAGAGTTGTGTGAAGTTGTCAAAGAATCCGGTGTTCCATGACAAGTTGAAGCATATCGAGATCAAGTACCACTATATCAGGGATATGGTTTAGAGAGGAGCAGTGAAGCTTCGGTATGTTGTGATGGAGGAACAAATAGCCGATGTATTGAGGAAGTCGTTGGCTAGGCTGAAGTTTGAGTACTTCAGGGAGAAGCTTGGTGTTCTCCAGATCGAGGTTTCCTCCAAGAGAAAGTGATGAGATCCATAGCCATTCTAACGAGTAGGTCATATATAAGGGCTAAGTCATTCTATCATGGTGAGAGGATTTCTTCCTTCCATGTTAGATATGAGTGCTGGCCATTCTATCGAGTAGGACAGATGTAAGGGAAATTTCCATTCTTTGAATGGAGCTTCCTGGTGAGGTACCAGGAACACTTAGTCTAGGACTGAGTAGCCATTCTGATGTGATAGAGGGATGTGTTCCCACTTGATCAGATGTAAGGGCTGAACCATTCTGTCATGGCTAAAGGATTAAGTTCCTTCCATGTCAGATGTGAGTGTTGGCCATTCTGACGAGCAGGTCAGATGTAAGGGTAACTGCCATTCTCTAGGAGAATGGAGGCACCTGGTTAGTTACCAAGTAGCTCAGTTGAGGAGGACTCGGGGCCATTCTGATATGACTATAGGATTGATTCCTACAAGATTAGGTGTGAGTGAAATCCCTTTCATCATTGTGAGCATTACGTGTTCCCACTTGGATGAATGTAAGTGCAGAAATCTTTCATCATCATGAGCAGGATGTGTTCCCACTTGGATGAGAGTCTTTCATCATTGTGACCAGGATGTGGTTCCAACCTGGGTGGAAGAAAAGAGTTCTTCCATCATTGTGAGCAAGATGTGGTTCTGGCCTGATGAAAGTGAGAAAATATTCCATCATTGTGAGCAGGACGTGGTTACAACCTGGGTGAAAAGAACTGAGTTCTTTCATCATTGTGAGTAGGATGTGGTTCCGGCCTAGATGGAAGTACAAAACTCTTCCATCATTGTGAGCAGGATGTGTTCCATCCTGGATGGATGTGAGTACTATGCCCTTTTGACGAGTAGGTCAGATGTAAGTGCTAAAGCCCTTTCACAGATGATAGTAGTTGTGTCCTATCATGCTGGTGAATGTGAGTGCTAGGCCCTTCTGACAAGTAGGTCAGATGTAAGTGCTAGATAAGACCTACATGGAGGCTAGGCCTACAACCAGCATGAAAAAGGGTTGGCTCTGTAGAACTTCCTATGATGAGAAGAATCATGAGATAGCACCAAGGATGATCCAGATCGAGTGATGATCGATATCCAGTGATGATAGCCAGTGATGATCCAAATTGAGTGATGATCGAGATCCAGTGATGATGATCCAGTAGTGATGATCTAGATCAAGTGATGATCAAGATCTAGTGATGACAGCTAGTGATGATCTAGATAAAGTGATGATATAGACCCAGTGATGATGCCACATGATGATCCAGATCAAGTGATGATCCAGACCTAGTGATGATGCCTCATGATGATCCATATCTAGAGATGATGCCACATGATGATCCAGATTGAGTGATGATCTAGATCCAGAGATGATGGCCCATGATGATCCAGATAGAGAGATGATCTAGATCTGATGACTTGAAGATGAAAGAAGACCAGAGATGCAGATGATGAGATGATCCAGTTGATACAGAGAAGAAGACCAGTGCTGAAAATTGTGTCGAAAGAATACCTTCCTAGTTAAGAGGGAGTGTTGATGTATTTGTAACTTCAGAATGTATTCATCTATGTATCTTATGTATTGTAACCCAATGTTTATTCTGGGATGTATCTATTATGTATTTGGGTCATGTTGTCATGCCACAATGTTCCGATCGAGAGGATCAATAATGTAAACAAGTCATGTCAAGTCATGGTGGGTAACCCTCCGATTGTTTTAGTGTTAAAGTCCCCGTAGTTCTGTGGCACTAGGGTTATTAGACTCTCTTAGTAGAGGTTGGCCCTAGTAAGTTTTATTCATGTCGATATTAGTATTTATCACACAAGTCATACACACTCAAGTGTAGCGCATAGTTGAGGAAGGAGAAGATAGTGGGGCTAGTCAAGAAGAAGATTACTGCTGTTGGGAGATCACTTACTATTTTGGGGCTTTTACTATTTTGGTGCTGATTCTATATTTGAGGAAGTTGTGGGGTTTTCTCCTTTATGGTTTCCCCGAGGAAAAACACTGTGTTCATTGTCTCTTGTGTTTGATTGCTGTAGTTGTTATTCTCTGAGTTAAAGATCCTAATAATGCTAGCTTAATGTTGAAAAACTAACAAATGGTACCTTGACCTAGATGATGATTCATATAAAACTCTTATTGAATTCCAAGATGATTTTAGGAAGAAATGGGGAGAAAAGAAGGAACCAAGACATCTGCTTGCTGCCCTTCATAGCATAAAGAAGATGGAGAATGAAACCATGGATGAATTTAACACTAAATTTAGGTGTGTGGCTGCGGACCTTCCTAGACACATCAAGCCAAAGGATGCCTCCATCATCATATCCTACATTGACGCCTTCATCGGTGACTTAAGGTACCAATTGAGGGATAAAGAACCGGCCGATCTAAAAACTACCCAGGGATTGGCCGAGAAAATAGAAAAGAATATGCAATCTTCAGGAAAGTCCAACATTCCATGTTACACTAGGGGAAACACTTCCTACAACAAAGAGACCAAGATTAAAGCTATTGAATCAGAAGAAAAGGGAACTTTTAAAGATCCCATGGAAAAGGTGGTGGACATGATAAAAAACTTGGTTACTAGTCAAAACCAATAAATGGCCAATCATGCTTCGGAGTTGAATCACATACATAATAGATTGGTGATAATGGAAAGGAATAATGGACCTAGGAACTTTTATCCCAAGAAAAATCATATGCATCAGAAGAAATCCCCTCAACAAGATCCTAGGATTCCAAACCAGTTAGGCTCAGCTGACATGGTAGAAGAAGTACTTCAATGGTGTAGACCTTGTGAACAATTCCACCAGGAGAGTACTTGATATGTTACAATTCAAGTCGTGGAACATGGAATTCTCGATGTCAGTTGTAAGGAAACAAATTCAAGCGAGCATGATCATGTATACATGGTAGGCCAAGACTACCCTTTGTCAAACCAGCATTGGCAGCAAGCCAGAGGTTACAGTTATGAGAACGACCTCCTTTCCAACTTCTATGGTTAAATGTCTACTCCAGAAAAAATTTAGGAAATGAAGAAGGCTATATTCAAGGGTGCAGTTTATCAAATAAAGGAGAAGTATTCACTAGCTAAATAGTACAAACCTAAGGTAACCACTCCTCCTCTCCCAGATCCCCCTGGTATACCATAATCAAAGATTGACATGGGAGAATGGTTAAGTAGTGTTAAGGTTTATGTTTATGCAACTGATATCCTTAAAATTCTTGGTCAAAAATAAAAGTTGTTTAAAGCTGTAGAGGACACTCAAAATAAAAATCATGATGTTTTCAAAGAGGATCCTCTCCCTAATAATAATGCTATATTTGAAGCAAAACATATTGAACCTATGGATATGCCTATAGTCCTCAACAATGTTGATCCAAAAACAGAAGACCACCCTCCTTTTTATGTCTCTCTCTTAGTTCATAACCTTCTCCTTCATAACTTCATGTTAGACTTAGGTGCTTCATCAAATGTCATGACAAGAAAAGTAATGGAACAACTAAATCTAAGGATCACCCAACCCTACCACAATGTTTGTGTAATAGATGCAAGAGAAGTTGAAGTGGTAGGGATAACCTTAAATCTACATGTTAAGTTTCCCAAGTATCTTGACATCGACATGTCGATGGATGTGGTAGTGATTGATGTGCTAGATAATTGGGGTATGTTGCTATCTAGAAAGTGTGCTGCAACTCTTGGTGGGTACATTCAAATGGATTGGACATATGCTACTATACTTGTGTTAGAAAACACTAGGGTGATACTCCATAGAGAGAAGCTAAGGAAACAACATGTAGAAAACCCTAAAAAGCTTGGAAATGAATTTTTAGATTGCACTGATAACTTTGGAAACTATGCTATCTTGTCAAATTTCATGGCCCCTATTAAGGAAAAAATTAAAGATGAAAATATAGATGAGTTTTGGAAAATTTACTTTGACAGGGCTTATTCCAAGCCGAAAAGGGTGCGGGCATCATGATCATCTCTCCTTCAGATAAATTCCACAACTTTTCTTTCAGGTTGGATTTTGAAGCATCAAACAATGTAGTTGAGTGTTACGAATAAAAATTCCTATAGCTTGGGGTACCACAACAGATAGAGTAACCACAGAAATCAATCCTTTCCCATATGCAAGAGAAATAAAACATCTAACACTAAAGGATCTCGAAACATACCTTATTCTTGATGGTTGATGTAGATCCACGTTGAGCTTTTCCAATCTCACTTGTATTAGTAATTTCCTCTCTCAACATTAAGCAAACAACACAAGCATGCTATATAATGGTGTCATACCTACTCTAACATATATAATCAATAACATATAAGCATTTAAAAGCATCCATGGATTCAATATTCATTTAAATACACATTACTGGATAGGAAAAGATATTTCTATTAATATAAATCAGAGATTACAATAGTGACAACCTCTGTCGGTACGTCTGCGAACCAAAGAAACTAAATCCTCAACCTAGGCCTCCACCACTTCAATCCTCCATCTCTCAATAGCAAGCTCACAAGCAAAGGCAAGCTTGGGAAGAACACAAAGTGCTCCAAGGGACAAAGGGATGCGGACTCAAGTATAAGCTCCCGCAACAATGGACTATAGTTTTCTTGCTCTTCAATTCCTCCTTTTCAATGTATCCAAGGGGTTCCTTATATAGTGCTTTAATGGGTTAATGGAAGGTCAAATCTGAGTGATCTCACGCATATGGAAGGCCAAGAGACAAGTGACTCAGATCCACATCAAGAAAAACTCCAAAAATATTTGGTCTTTTGCACACATCTTGCTGTACACGGGTTTGAGGGTCATATCTGCGTATATACGGGAGAATAGGTTTAAAAGTCACGTATGGAAAATAATGTTAGATTTTTATCATTTAAGCTAGCATTAACTTAGGATCTTAAATAAGAGAATAACAAACAAAACAATCAAACACATAAGACAATGAACAAAAATATTTTCCTCGAGGAAACCATAAAGCAGAAAACCCTGCAACTTCGTCAGAGATAGAATCAACACCAAATAGAAAATATTCAAAAATAGTAAGATGATATCCCAACAGTAGTAGCCTCTTTATTTATAGTCCCAACAACTTCTTCTTCCTCAACTATGTGCTGCAACTGAGTGTGAGTGAGTGTGTGATAAATAGAGAGGCTCACTCTCTATTTATACTAATTCTCGACTTGACAATGACTCACTAGGGCCGACTTCTCTAGGAGATTCTAAAAACCCTAATGCCCCGAAACTACAGGGAATTTAACCTTTAAACAATAGGAGGGTTACCCACAATGACTTGACATGACTTGTTTAGATTATAGAACCTCTTGATAGGAACATCGGGGTATGCCATGACTCAAATACATTATAGCCACTTCCCAGAATAAAAATCGGGGTACAAGACATAAGATATACAAGTGAATACATTCCAAAGTTAAAAATACATCAACACTCCTTCTTATCTAGGAAGGTATTCTTTCAACACAATTTTCAGCACTGGTCTTCTTCTCTATATCAACTGGATCATCTTGTCATCTTCATATTCAATTTGTCTTCATCTTCAAGTCTTCTTCATCTTTAGGTCTTCTTAGTCTTCAAGTCCTCTTCATGTTCAAGTCACCTTCGTCTTCAAGTCTTCTTCTAAGTCATCTTCTTCTTCAAGTCTTCTTCATCACGGGATCTGGATCATCACGACTCTTAGATCGTCACTGCTAGATCATCATCACTATATCATCATCAAATATGGATCATCATCATTGGTGCTATCTCTTGATTGTTCTCTTCACAGGAAGTTCTACAGAGACAACCCTTTTTCATGCTGGTTGTAGGCCTACCCTTCATGTAGGTATTCAACACTTATATCTGACCCTAATTCAGAATGGCCCACCCATCTCTTACATCTGACCTCATCTTGTCAGAAAGGCTCAACACTCACATCTGAACATGTGTAAACAAATCGCGCCAGAATGGATCAGCACTTATGTCTAACCTCATCTTGTCGAAAAGGATCTGCACTTAGATCCTACCTCATATTGTTAGAAAGGATATGCACTTACATCTAACCTCATCTTGTCAGAAAGGATCTACACTTACATTCGAACATGTTAGAAAACATCGCACGAGAAGGGATCTTAGTCCCAGACTGAGGATTCTTGGTAACTGACCAGGTGCCTCCATTCTCCCAGAGAATGGCATCAAACCTTATATTTGATCAAGTGGGAACACATCCCTCAATCACATTAGAATGGCCATACACTCACATATAATCATGTAAGACTACATCCCACATTCATATCAAAATGGTCCTCAGTCCCAGACTGAGTATTCCTGGTAATTGACCAAGTTCCTCCATTCCAAGAATAGAAATCAACACTTATATATAATCATGTAGGAACCAATCCTACAGTCACATCAGAATGGCTTAGCACTCACATCTAACATAGAAGGAACCAAATCCTCTCACCATGATATAATGGCTTAGTCCCTACATCTGACCATGGAAGGAAATTAATCCTCTCACCATGTGAGAATGGCTCTAGGTCTCATCATTTCCCTTTGGAGGGGACCTTGATTTGGAGAACAACAAGATTTTCCCTCAAGTACTCAAACTTCACTCTAGCCAATGGCTTCATCATCACATCAGCTATCTGTTCATCCGTCACAAAATACTGGAGCTTCACAGCTCCTCTCTACAGCATATCCCTAATATAGTGAAACTTGATCTCGATATGCTTCGACTTGTCATGGAATACTGGGTTCTCTGACAACTTCACACAACTCTGGTTGTTGCAATATATACAGGTAGAATCCAACTGGAGATTAAATAAATTAGACAGTAGCTTTCTCAGCCACACTGCCTCGCAACTAGCTGAACAAGCTGTGACATATTATACTTCAGCTGTACTCAGTGCCAGACATGACTGCTTCCTACTAAACTTGATCCCATACTGAAGCAGCATCCTAAATTGCTTTTCCTATAAATGGCACTACCTGGCCAATTTGAATCAACATAACCCTCCAAGTTAATATTCTGATTTTCCTCGTACCCTATCCCATAATCAACTGTACGCTTCAGGTACCTCAGAATATGCTTTGTAGCAATCAAGTGAACATGTCTCAAATCTATCAGGAACTGACTGAAGGTGTTCATAGCAAAGGAAATATCTGGTCTCATGTTCGTTAGGTACATCAAGGACTAACTCATTTGATGATACATCGTAGAATCAATCATTTCTGATGAAGCATCACTCAATATCTCCAGGTTCGATGCCATAGGTGTGGTTATGGCCTTGCAGTCCATCATCCCAAATCTCTTCAGAATATCTACTGCATACTTCCCTTGTCCAAGGAAGATTCCATCTGCATTCTACCACACCTCCATGCCTAAGAAATACTGCATCATACCCAAGTCTTTCATTTCAAACTCAGCAGCAAGTTTCCTCTTCGTATCAGCAATCAACCCATCGATACCTATTACAAATAGATCATCCACATACAGTAGGAGTATCGTTGGGTTTCCATCTTCAACCTTGTAGTAAAGGTTGGAATTTTCTTTACTCTTGGTAAAGCCCAAACTGGATAGGAAGCCATCAATTATGTCGTACCATGTCCTGGGTGCCTGTTTTAAACTCTACAGGGCTTTCTTCAATCTACACACATGAGACTCTCTGTCACATGTCTCAAAACCAAGTGGCTGCTCCACATACACTTCCTCTTGTACTACACCATTCAAGAAAGCAGTCTTGACATCCATCTGGTGTATCTTCCATTTCATCACTGTAGCCAGAGCAAGTAATAATATGATGGAAGTGTATCTGGCTATAGGTGCAAAAGTTTCTTCATAATCTATTCCTTGTTTTTGGGAGAAACCATGAGCCACGACTCTTGCTTTATATTTCTGTATGCTACCATCTGCAGCATGCTTGGTCTTGTAGATCCATTTGGAAGATACTATAGACTTCCCTTCTGGTCTTGGGACAACATCCAAAATATCATTCTTCATGATCGATTAATACTCTTCGATCATGGTCTCCTTCCATTCTTTATTTTCTATCGCTTCTTCATAGTTGGAAGGTTCTTTATCAATAATGTCACATCGCAAGGCTACATAACTGGAGTAGGACCTAGTTCTCTTTCTGCCTCTATATGTTTCTTCTAAAGCTCCATATATTTCTACACCTTGGATAATTTGACATACCCAAGAAGGTTTCCTTTAATGAGGATTCTTCTCCTGAGGTGGATCTACAGGTTCTTGAGGTTCTTCTAATTCTCGATATTCTTCTTGAATTTCTTCGTTCATTGTTGTATCATGAATTATGGGTGCTCTTGTTTCTTCAAGTTCTTTAGATAGTCTCTTCCTGGATTTGATGTAGGATGAATCTTTGTCAAATGTTACATCTCTGCTAATGTCAATCTTCTTGAATCCTAGGAAGTATATTCTGTAATCCTTCAAGCTTTTAGAGTATCCCACAAATATACCCTCTTTTGTGAAGGATCTAAATTCATCCTCTTTTCTTTCAGAATGTGTATGTATACAAGACAACTGAATATTCTGAGATGGCTGAATTCCGGTTTCTTATCAGAGAAGACTTCTTCGGGTGTCTTTTTCTCGAGTACTCTGTGTGAAGTACGGTTCTATACATACACCGCTGTTCTGGCAGCTTCTTCCCATAGATGCATGGGAAGATATTGATCATGAAGCATGGCCCTGTTGGCCATTTTTCTGATGTAGGCCAATAAGGAGATTATTCCCACACAATCAGCTTAAAGCAGCGTCCGGTGTGTTCGGAATAGAAAAACCTCGCAGGTTATGGTCCTGCTACCAACTAATTTTTCTCTTAAGGAGAAATTAAAATTCAGCAAAATCTATCGTATCCTAATGTTATTTCTACCTAAATGAATCCTATAATTAGTTTCAACTATCTAAACTATCTTATAATTTCTTTCTTAAGGAAATACTCCAGTTTTGAAGCGTTTTTCTAAATATAAAGACTGTTAAAATTATGCTAAAAAAATTACATAAATTGATTTAACAGCTGTTAACTGAAATATACTAAAAAATTAATCTGAACTATCTTAACTATCCTATCTATCCCATCTGTCCTATCTCAGCTGAGAGCGTTTTAAATTCTAAATTAATTATTAATTAATAAAAGATGAATAGAAAGATAAATCGTATGCTCTAAATAAAAATATTTAAGTCAGACACATTAAACTATTCTGTTATAACATCACTTATCAGAGAAACTGAAAATAAATAATTACTTCAATTTTCTAAAGTGTATAATTAATTAATAACTAATAACCAACATAGATACTTGAATGAGAGATAATGTCCAGTATGAAACCACTGCAAAAATACAACTGATATCTAACAGACATAAATGTATATCCTTATATCCTAAATTTATACTAAAAATACTAATAAATTCAGTCACAATGATATATTAATTCAAATATAATATTGGGCTGACAAAGTAAAAAATTATAATTAAACACAAGTATAACAAAGCATACTGTATTAATATTAACATAGAAGATAATATACTGAAATATAGAGTGTATCCAAAACAATACCAGTCATGATATCAACCTGGAGATTTCTAGTTGCATCCCATATCCAAAGATCCAACTTCAGTAATGAAATAAAACCAGTAACAAAATATATCTCAAGTATGTTCCTGTCCCTTCAAAATAAAAAAATTCCTAACTTATATAATACTATTAGTTTTCCCATCAATGCTAGATACAATATTATAGGGTTCCTATAAATATGAAGGAGAATCGAATCTCTTTTACAAACCACCTATCACTACAACAATGAAAAATGACTAGCCTAAATATTTGCTGGTTTAAAGGTACTTGGCAAATTCATAGCCGTAGTTGAAATTCCAGTTTTCAATGAACAGCCATGTCTTCCAACCAACACATTAACAACGTCCTGAAACTGTGGAGAAGAGCGATGACATATCCACCTGTGTTTAAACAAACAAATCATCTCATTAAAATCAATTAAAACAGATGCAACAAAATAAACTAAAATTTAAATGTATGCCTGTAAAATCTGCGATTTTACAGGCATGTATAACAAAAATTTTGTTACCTGTTTGACAGTGAAACAACCCATGTACTTTGAAAAATGAGAATAACCATCAAGTTCTATTTTGAAGATCAACTGCTCTTCTGGCTTCAGCTAATTTGGCTTTAAGCTTGATAATCACTAACTTTTGTTTTTCTATTTGTTCAAGCAGATGCTGATTTATACCTATTATTGACTTTTTTGCCCTTTTATACTGGTTCTTTTTTATATTCATTTCTTTCCACCTACTAATCCAATTCAACAACTCCTCTCTAAATGTCATATTTTCTTCCTCTATCAGTGTTGTATTAGATTGACAGTGTTTAAGTTCATCTTTCAATTCTGTAATCTTGGTCTGGTATGCCTTGTCCAGAACTTGCTGAAGAGTTTCTTCTTCATTTTTGTGACCTGAATTGGCTGCCTGAGGAGGATTAGGGTTATCAATGTTTTGACTAGATGACTGAGGACTGATGAAAGATGGCTCAGGGTCTGAAATACAGGTGTCCATACATTATGGAGCAACCTCAGCCTTACCCAATTTTGCCCTACTATCCTTTATAAGAGTGGGATCATTTATATGAATAGTTTCAGGGACCAATGATGGAACATCATCCTCAATATCAACGACTGCACGCTGATTATCCCGCCGATTAGCCATAGCAACCGAAATCGTAGGGACATTGTGCATGCTTCTAGTAACCCTCCTTGAAAACACAAGATTGTCTCACTCAAACCCTCCTTTATCGCAACATACATGTGCTAGATGATCTAGTTTATACATAGACTCTTTGCCATGTTTACGAGGATTATTTGGCTCGGAGAGATTTTTACAATCAACAACATTAATATTTTTGCTTTTGGTTAACCTGTCCTCTGTTTTTGCAAGAGTACTATGACATTTATCAGATGGGGGTCGGTTCAAGACTACTTCAGAGCAACAAGGAACTATATTATCAACATCGTCATTACTGATACCGGTGTTCATGGGTAGATTGGATTCCTCAAGCTCTTTACCCTCTGATGCATTCTCAGGAACATTATTGACCTCAGGCTTAGCAGTAGCCTTCCATTTCCTATGGGTTTTTGGAGAGGGGTTCGGCTAATATTGAGTCGGCCCCAAATGACATTCAGTTAAAAATTCATCCCATGATTTACCCTTCAAGGACAGTTGATGTTGTAGTATGATTTTGACTAAACCATGGTGAAATAAACTTCTATCAGTGTTATCAAAACTTTGAACTGCATGCGACATATTTTTCAAACTTTTCCATAGATAGAATGGTATATTAAGCCTACATCCCTATAATGCTAATAGGAGTCTTAGATGGTAGTAGTGTAGGTGAGAAAAACGTCCATCGCAGGACACATACCTGACCAAAATTTCGTAGAAGGCTCGCCATTCAGGCTTCAGGAACTTGACAGAGACCCCTATCTTCAGTTTTGCATTATCCAGTAATGGGAGCAACAAGGATAAACACTTCTTTTTATTAACCTTACCACCTTTGAATTAGCGTTCTCCAATTTGCGGGAGTTTTTTCGCCTCCGCGATTTTGTCTTCGTTAACAATGAACTTAAAACCCCCGATCTGCACAACATATTCTATCAAATTCAAGGCAAACAGTTTGGTCACCTTAGCGTTATGGCCGTCAAAATGTTTAAGGAACTTCCCCCACCCAACTTTTTCAAACAGCAAGGCAACCTTCTCATCTGCTTCTACGAGCTCTGAACTTGAGATTTTGAAACAATTCAACGGAGCCATAACTTCCTCAGCACTATCCTGGTTTAAAAATGGAATGAATGGCAATGTGAAGAGGGAGGGGATAGGTATCCAAGTGCATGACATGATGCATAATATCACAATTTCACATGCTTAAGATCTAACAGATATGGGAGCTCTAAATTTGGCCATTTAGCTGAACTTAGCAATGATGAATGCTACAGCCAATGTTCTGTTATGATACATGCATGTTTAGCCATGACTAACAGTAAAAATTAACCAATTTCGACATATCAGAGATCCTATGATTGATGGATCGTAAATCCAGGCATTGATTATACACAGTGGTCATGATGAGCTCGTACATCATTACAAAATGGAATGTCTATCACCATTAAATCCTAATGATACGAATCATCAATATATTTGCAGTTGTCAGTTAATTATGAGGTGCAAGCCACATCTCCAAGCTAACTCAACAATCCAAGTAACAGGCGTTATTAATTTGACACATGGCTCTCGTAAACTCTGTCAATTAATGGTCTTTTCCAGTTTGAGCGTGAAGGGTGGTATCATTCAAGGCGATATAGTATCGAAATCATATACCTTAATGTTTTGCATGACAACTAACTAATGACCTAATTTAATACTTATTCCATGTATATATGTAAAACTTCATAGATCTAGTTTTAAAACTTTCCAAAATCCTATCGATTAAAATCTTTCATCGAATTTGATAGGATAAAAACTATAATATATGAAAATTCCCACATGACACCCATTTATTTATTAACTATATATATACAAATTTTTACAAAGTCATGGTAAGATATTACATGTGAAATGTGAACACTAGGTTTAATAAGAATTTTAATTTAATAAGCCACCTTTAGTTCTAGGAGCTTAGGACTCATAATACCTCATCCATATCCAGCTTCAAATAAACTCAAAATGTATTTCATTGATTCCCATTTAGCATACTATCCCTTTAAGTTTCTTAAATCATATATAATCAGATAAATTTAACTTTAATGATAAAATTGATTATATAAAAATTTATGAAACTGACAGCTACTAATTACCAAAATGTTTTCATCAACTCTTAATATGTCATCTTACTCTTCTCCAATTGAGAGTACCTTTAGAATCAAAGATTCTGAAGGCACTCTTTTATAATTTAGATAGGTAAATTACAAAAGAGAGCTGATTTCCCTTCATCCTAATGAGAAATGAAGGGGTTGTGGCTGACTGCCAACAAATGGCGACAACCTGGGCGAACCAGTTATCTCTGCTCATACAACTTACAATGATATAACTGAAATATTAAAACTTATTAAAAATAATCAAAAATTCTTTATCTAAATAGAAACCATTATTTTATTCATATTCGTAAGTACAACTCAGAAATATTCCATCTTTTGAAACAGAAATTTGATTAGGGATAAACTTGAAAATATCTTGATCGAAACAAATTACTTCATAGTAATAATAACCTGTGCCATCAACATAGAGCATAGAATTCTACTTTTGTGAAAACTTTCCAGAATCTGTTCCATAAACATAATAATTTTCTTTTTGTTTGCTTTTCTTTTCTTTAAACAATAATTCTGACTGAAGACTACTATCTGGGTATGGTATCCCAATGTGATAGTATCATTCATGAGAGATGTCTAAAATAAGCAAGTCGGCTCGTGATGAGACCTCTTGTCTTTTAATTTTTAAATCAAAAGCCATCACCATGGTGATCGGAAATGAAAGTTATCCCATACAACACTGATGATCATGATTAGGCCGACTCGTGATGAGACCTCCTATTCTTCAGTCAAATTTTATGTTTTTCTTTCAATTTCATTTTATAAATTTCATAAAATGAGAGATCATTACCTAGCATGGTGACCAAATGGTAATGTCAGTCATTAATATCACCAGAAAATGAATCAGCTGGCTCGTGATGAGACCTCTTATCTTTTGGTTTTTTAAACCAAAAGCCATTACTAGTTTCCTAATAATGTCATACTAGTGATATTTGTGATTTTGATCGGACTAGCTTATTACTAAGACCTTCCGTCTCTTATTTTAGCATTTTATCAATTGGAACAAATCCTAAATAGTTTTCAGATGGTAAATACTTTAGAATATTGATGATAGAGGTCTGTAAGAGTTTTTCAAAAGTACAATCTTCGACGAAGACATTTAATAAGCTATCTCCACTTTTACAAGAAAACAAAAAGGTGAGGAATAATCTAAGCAACACTTACAAATAAAAACAATGATAGGTCTTTTATAGATTTAAGAAACCTTGATCATCCTGAACAAATTTTTAAAAGATTTCAGTCAAATATCATAATTTTTCAGGCTCATGAGCAAACTGACTTTTGAACTTTGAAGATTTATTTATTTACATTTATTTCTTCAACTGCTAACTAAATATTACTGACTGATTATATACAAAAATTTGAGAATCTGAAATATTTGACTCAACAGAACTAAAACTAAAAATAACAGAATGATGTTTGAAAGTTATAAAAGTTTTATGAATCTCTCATCATCCTTAATTCTATGGACTATAATTCAGTTTATATACAACAATATAAATTTATTTACAAACAACAATAAAAAATTATAACTTTATTTACAAACAACAAACAAATTATATACATTTTAAAACAGAAAATATTAACAAAAATATTTTTTCAGAATCAGTCCATTTACTGGGAATGTTTCAGACTGACCTTCAAGTGTTTGCAATCGAAAGGTACTTGGACCTATTTTCTCAGAAATAACAAAGGGACCTAACCACAGTTTCTGAAACTTAGTATGATCTCCCTTTTCTTCATGAACTTTATCCCATTTTAAAACTAAGTCTCCCACCTGAAATTCTCGATTGGAACTAAAGGATTGGTCAAACCAAGATTTCACAATTTTTTGATGTTTTGTAAAGTGTTGTTTTGACTTTTCTCTTTCTTCCTCCAGTTTTATCAATGTATTAATTCTCTTTTCCATTGCTGGACACTCTTCATCTTGGACAGACTGAGCTAACTGTAATGAAAGTAAGAACAAATTTGGTGGTAAAATAGCTTCAGTTCCATATACTAAGAAGAATGGTGAGTTACCTATCACAGCCTTAGGAGTTACTCTGTCTGCCCAAAGGGCATTGACCAATTCTGTATGCCAAATACGATGGTGAACTGAAATAGTTCTTTTGATAATTTTCAATAAGTTTTTGTTTGTTGATTCAGCTAGACCATTCCCATGGGGATGATAGTTAGCTGAATATTTAATTCTTATTCCCTTCTCTAAAGCAAACTGAGTTAACGAAGCATTATCGAAGACGAGGGAATCTGGGATACCAAATCTTGTTATGATAAAGAATTCCAACAATAATATAACCTGATTGGTATTTACAACCTTTAATGGTGCAGCTTCCGCCCAACGGGTAAAATAATCGGTTGCAGTTATTATATATTTATGTTGCATATATGAGGGAGGATTTATTGGCCCTACTATATCAATACCCCATTGCTGAAAGGGTCTTTCAGCTGAAACAGGTTGTAAAGGAAAAGCAGGTTTTTTAACCCTTCCTGCAACAAGTTGACATTCTTGGCATTTTCTGACAAAAGTATAGGAATCTCGAAACAAGGTGGGCCAATAATAACCAGCCTGAATAATTTTGTGTGCAGTAGTCTCTCCACCAAAATGAGCTCCTACGGGTCCAGAATGTAACTCTTTCAGAATTACTTCTGTTTCATCTTTCTAGACATCGAAGGTATACTCCGTCTGAATTTCTCTGAAAGAGGATATTATCAATTAATAAATACAGAGCAGACTTCAATCTGACTGATCTTTTCTTCCTTGGTTCTAAGTAATCAGGAGCAGTCCGTGTTTCCAAAAGTATTCTTATGTCTGTATACCAGGAATCTTGAGGTGGAGGATAAAAATAAATTTCCATGGTAAGTAAAACCTCATCAATGACAGTTTCATCTTTATCATCAGGTAAATGAGTAGCTTCGGTAGCTAATTTACATAATCCTTGTCCTTTAACTGTCGTCGAGGGTTTAATTTCAAAGTCATACTCTTGAAGGGATGTCATCCAAGGTGCCCTCTTTTCACCCAATTCTTTCTGTACTAACAAGTTTCTGACTGAGGAATAAGGGACAATTATTTTCGTTTTAGATTTCAGTAAATATGGATGGAAATGTTTAACAGCTTTAAAAACAGCAAAGGATTGCTTATTGACTTCATGGTAATTAAGTTCAGCACCTTTGAAATTTGAACTCATGAAGGAGATTGGGACTTCGTTATTCTGCTGATTTAATTGAGTTAAAACTGCTGCATATGAAATATCAGAAGCAAAAGTATACAATATGAAATATTTATTAAAATCTGGGCTTAGAAAGCTAGGAGCTTCTGAAATGGATTCTAAATTTGTTTGAAATGATTCTTTTTCAGTTTGCCCCCAATTAAAAACAACATCTTTCTTAATCATTTTCTGCAAAGGGCATATGATCTCAGAAAAACTGGGAATGAATCTTCTAACAAAATTTATTTTACCGAGAAATGATTGCATTGCTTTCTTGATAGAAGGATAAGTTATCTTTGAAATGGCTTGGGTTCTTTCAGGATCAATCATGATTCCATGTTTTGAAACCACACAACCTAATAAGATACCTTCTGAAACAACAAATATTGTGTTTTTAGGATTTAAGGATATTCCAAATTTTCTACATCGTTCAAATACTTTTCTAAGATGATTAAGATGATCAGGTTGATGTTTAGAATATACAGTAACATCATCCAAGTAGACAACGACTGAATGGTTAATTAAGCCTCTAAAAGCAATATCCATTGCCCATTGAAAGGTTGCTCCCGCATTGATTATCCCAAAGGGAATCTTGCGGTAGGTATATGTTCCCCATGGAGTTCTAAAAGCAGTTTTCAATTGATCATCTGGGGAAACCAATATTTGGTTGTATCCTGAGAAACCATGAAGGAGAGACAATATCTCAGACCCAGACACCTTTTGAAGAATTTGTTCCATGGGAGGAACTGGGTAATTATCCTTTTCAGAAGACTTATTCATATTTCTAAAATCTACACATAATCTAATATCCCCATTTTTCTATCTAACTGGAACTAATTTTGCTACCCATTGAGTATTCCTGATGGGGAAAATAATCTTGGCAACTAACAGTTTATTTAGTTCCTTTTTAATTGTTGGTTCTAATGACAGGTGATATTTCCTTAACTTCTGTTGGAAAGTTTTTGACTCCTGTTTAATTGGAATTATATGTTGCATGACTTGTGTGTTGAAGGTTTTCAGGTCATCATATGTCCAAGAAAAAACATCTTTAAATTCCTTAAACAATTTTATAAATGCTGTTTTTTCTACAGGGTTGCAATCTATTCCAAGATTTATAGTTTGGGGATTTTGTTCTGTTCCTAAATTTATGGTTTCATACCTCATTTGAGAGCTGTTAGTTTTACAATTAGGAATAAACCTAAACTTATCTTGTAGATCAAATAACTTTTCTAATATTAGTACTGAATTAGGGACTAGTTTTACCTGTTCAAAAGCTTTTTCAACTGAACAAAACTCATTTATTACCGAAAAATCCTGCAGATTTTCGTCATGAGTGACTTCGTCTATTGCTGAATCTTTAAAGGTATCCTCGTTCATCAAGAAATTTAGTACCTACACATCATTGTCAAATACACGCCAGTTAAATATATTATCAGGTATGGAAGGCCTAAAAATCAATTCAACAGAAAAGAAATATGGTGTAAGATTTTCTGAAGGAATTAACTTCGATGCTACATTTGCCAACAAATCTGCTTCTTGATTTTGACTTATAGGAACAGAATTTATGTTAAATGCATCAAAATGTGAGATAAGGTTCCATACCTCTCTTTGATAACTCTGTAAATGTTCAGATAAATATTGAATGGAGTTACAAACCTATCTGACAATGATCTCAGAATCGTTGTATACGATTAACTCTTTGATGCCCAAATCAATTGTTTTTTTCAAACCTTGAATTAAAGCTTCATATTCCACCGTATTGTTTGTACAATTAAATTCCATCCTACAAGCTATACATGTTTTATTTCTCTGAGGGTCCACCAGTAGGCAACAAGCTACTGCTCCTTCTTTAGATTTCGCACCATCAAAATATAAAGTCCAGATAGAACTATGCACAACCACTTTACTTTCTATGATATTCACAATATTCAGTAGATTATCTACATCATTAATAGTTTCCTTGAATGAAGAGCTAGGAGAAACAGATGTCACATTACTAATTTCAGATTGCTGTTTGTTTTCAGAAATGGCGGAATTTTCAGATTTAAAATTACCAAATCCCAATTCATACATATAATTCCCCATAATACAATCTGAAAATAAAACAGGTTCGCTAGTCTCATGCAGTTCTGTGACAGTATGTTTCATATATATTTCTCTATTTATCTTTATCTGATTCAACTTTTCGTTCTTAGGTAACCATAATGTTGACTATTCTGTGGCAAAGAATCCATTTAGTTGTTGAGACCAATCCCTACTTAAAAATAGCCCATATGCATCTGGAATATCTGCAACAACAATATCTATAATTTGATAAACCGAAGGGTTACAAGCAATCCTGACTAAGACATCTTTAATTTCCCCTACAACCTTTACATTTGTCCTATCTAATTGAGTTATTTGAGAATTAGATGGAACATATTCCCCATTCAATCTCTTGCATACTGATAAAGGCATCACATTGGAGGATGCTCCGGAATCTACCATGCAATTATGAACATTCCTATTGAAAATTTCATAGGTAAGTAATAATGGAGGCGTGGTTGATTTAGAATTCTTACCTATAAGCGAACCTTTGTCAGCTGTTACTTTTCCTTTTTCAGTTGTTGTTGAATCATTATTAGAACTATTTGCAACAACATTTTTTTTTGCATTAGGAATAATAGAACTCATGGCTGGATTTATAACATGACTATTAGGCATAGGGTAGATTTGAAGAAGGTCATACATACTGATGTTTGCACGAGTCTTCTTTAAATCTTCAATTATGTCATATTGTAAATCTAATTTTGGAGCATTTTAAATAGTTTGGGTACCTTTGGTTGATTGGATTTGTTTTCCAGATTGAGTCTGTTTGTTAGGTTGTGAATTATTGTTGTCATTATTTGTAGTAGAACTTGATGAAGCTCTAGGGGTATTTGCAAATGTTCTACTACGAGTATTGTAGGCATGTTGTCCTGTAGGTGGACTTTTACTCTCATGTTCTTTCACAAGATTGTCCCAAAAATGACCATTAACTTGTTGAGGTTCCTTTGATTCTTCATCATTTTCTGATTCCTCTTCTTCTTCATTTTCAGTTATTTCTTGACTAGAGGGAGTTTCAAACAAAGATAAAACAACTCAAATTGTATTAAAAATCTCTTCATTTGCTGCTATGTCAGGTGGTGTATTTTTATTATTTGTATTCGGGTTTTTTCTAAACTAGTTTCTGAAATATCCCCTAGAAGGAGAAGCTTCAGAATTGGTTTTCTTTAACCCTACAACTTCATTAGTTAATGTTCAAATAGTGTTTTGTAGATTTTCTATATCGAATACTTTGTCTTTATCTGAATTGAGTTTTTCGGTCTTCCTACGAGGAAAAGAATCAGATTTCCCACTTCTATCTGGTTCATAAGACATAGAATCCTTCTCGACTTTAATGGCTTCCTCAAACATTTCTACTAATGTTGTTTTTCCAGCTCTCTTAACGAACATCCCAGAATATTTTGGTAAAGCTTATGTATAATTTTCAATAATTATATCCTCGGGAGGTTGAGAAGCAATTGGAATTTTGTTTTTTAATGTCAGAAACCTTTAATTCTTTCTTTAGGCTCCATTTTAATCCTAGATAACTCTACGGATAAAAGAGAGGGTGTTTTATCTTCCCCAAACTTATCTAGAAAGGCTTTATTAAATTCCCCCCAGTTTATGATTGATCCTTGTACTAACGAAAAATACCAGGTAGAAGCTCTTCCTTTGAAATTTAGAGGAAACAATTGACAAACTACATCTTCATGCTGAACGTTCAAGGTTTGAACAGCCAACATGAATTTGTCAACATGCACTTCTGCAGGTTCTTTGTCATCTGGGTTAAACTTAGGGAGGAGTTTATCTGAGTGTTTAGGCAAAGGATGCTGTATACCAGGGACTGCTATAGCAGCTGTTCTTAGCCAAGGGAGTTGTGGGTTTGGTGGATTAGGTGGAGGGTTGCCTCCTCCGCCTACAGGTACATTTCCTGCCATTGGAATTCTTTCAAAACTTGAAGAACTTCCTGAGTCAGATGGTCTTGGACTATCAAGTGGTGATTCAGGAGGAGAAGGCGACTGATCAAAACCGCCTCCTGCAATTAGTCTTCTAACAGTATTTGTTTGAGTAGTTTGCCTTTGATGTCTTTCAACTTGATGGTGGGGAGTACTATCCGCTACTTCCAATTCTTGTGTAACTATGGTCAATTGTGGATTATGTCGCTGCTGTCTAGGTAGACCATAATCTATTGGATATATACCAAGCTTATTAGCGTATGCTCATGTAACAATATGTCTTGATTCTTCTAAAGTTTGAGAGCTTTGTGCAGGAGTAAAGGGAGAGGTGACAGGATCACGCTCAAGAATGTTCCTAAGAGTTTCTAAAAATGGTGATATACTGACTTCCGGAAGTTGTTGGCTAGTTGGAAATGTTTCATTAGTTTCACTTGCCATTACTCATTAACAGGCCCTCCTTCTAGTGCCATTTGTTGGCCGGTTTTTTTGACCTAGGCCAACAAGGAGATTATGCCCACACAATCATCTTAAAGCAGCGTTCGGTGTGTTTGGAATAGCAAAACCTCGTAGGTTATGGTCCTGCTACCAGCTGATTTTTCTCTTAAGGAGAAATTAAAATTCAGCAAAATCTATCCTATCCTAATGCTATTTCTACCTAAATGAATCCTATAATTAGTTTCAACTATCTAAACTGTCTTATAATTGCTTTCTTAAGGAAAGACTCCAGTTTTGAAGCCTTTTTCTAAATATAAAGACTGTTAAAATTATGCTAAAAAAATTACATAAATTGATTTATGATCCGTAGGACCTCAACCTTAGTGCATTAAAAGTTTGTTGTAAAAGAATGCGTTCAACAGGTTAATTAAAGGAACAACATTAACAGAAATTAAATGCTCAGAACAGGAATGAAAACCACAACACTGATAAACAGATACAAGGAAGAAAACACAGAAACAGAGTCACAAACAGAAGTTGATAACGGAGTTCACCCCCTCCACTGGGCTACGTCTCCGAGTCCCTCTCTAATAGGTACCGATCCAATTAATGGCTTTAAATGGTACAAAATGGTTATGGAATCAACTTTAGCAACTGTAAAACAGAATGCTGGACAGAAAGTCTTCAAGACTCCTCTCTGTGGAATTACAATCTGGACTTCAAAAGATAAAGACCCAAAAAATGTAACAGAGAAAACAATCGACTCTAATACAAACAACAATCTCCTCACTACAGCAAAACTCTCCAAGCTTCTATAATAGAGAAAACAATGTCCCCCATTCTCGACGAACTGTGTTCCTTTATTTCTCATCTTTGCCGTTACAATGAGCAAAGAAAACGTTCAAGAAGTGCGACTGTTTACCTCCTTCTGCCAAATTCCTAGACTGTTCATCTCCCTGTCGATGTTATCATCATACGGCATCAAGATTCTGCAAAACCATTTTGAAAAGTCCCCGCGTGAATGCATTGAGGAAGCTGAGTCATAATTTTTTGTTATACGGGCTTCCGCAGTGGTAGAAGAGGATCGACAACGGGCTCCGATATTGAACTCAGTCTCAATCGACTGTCGACTGGTTTTCGAGTCAGAACGCATGTTACTTTGGTTTCTGTAGTTGCAGACGGTCAGACGGTAAAGTCTCCTGATTCGATTTTTCAAACCGTAAGTCTTGGGCTTCCGCCGTTGTGGCTGCCAAAAGCATTGTTCTTCCGATCAAGCTTGTGGCCGTCGTTGCAGACTACTTATCACTCTGAATTTTGATCCATTTGAACATTCACTAAGCTTCCACCGTTGCGGAAGGGGAAAGGTTTCTGAGCCCCGACGTTACGGAAGGGAAAAGCTTGGAAGCTTCCACCGTTGCGGAAGGGAAATTCTTTCGACCTCCAACGTCTTAAAATTTGCTTCCTGGTTATCCCGCCAATAAGTTAGCAGTTTGGCCGCCCGCCGTTGCGGAAAGAAATGCTCTCAGGAAGAAGAACTCTTCCGACCTCTATGTGGCTTCCTTGAAGTTTCTTGCATGCGCGGCTTCTATGAACCATGTACCATATTGGATCTTTATAGAGGAATAATCCACTAGATCAATCCTCCCCATTGGAGAGCTTTTGGACCACCAAAATCCTGAATTATTCTGCAAGTAGGTGAGGGTACCACTTCCTCACCATTGCAATCTCCATACACCCTGCCTTGCTTAGAATCTGCATATTAGTCTCCTTGTCCATGACCAAAGGAGGTTCATACCATTTGAAATTCTTTGCATATGCAACTGGAGATAAGCTCAAACATAAAGAATGTTTACACTTCTTTTCATAGGTCTCAAAATGATCATAAAAAAAATTGAGCTTTTTACCTTTCCATCTTCCCTTGGTGATCTGCAACCAAACTTGCTTTTCAACTTCAAAAGGATGATGATTTTCATGTCTGGCTTTGCAAATTGCCTGGCTCGTCTCCGACTATTCTTGCACTATCTGCTACACTGCTTTCTTTGCATCATGATGTCCAACATCTTCTGTGCCGAAAGAAAAGTCTACATGTGACTTCAACAGATAACAAAAACAAGTCTCGAAAGGAGATTTAATGCACTGCATGTGCTGCAAATAATCATGAACAATCTTTTGCATAATCATCCAATTCATGCCAAGATTTGGAAGAGGCATGCTTTGCTGCAATGCACTTCATTATGTACATCTCTATTAAGTGATAATCTTTTAGGTCCCTATAACAAAGCACCATACTCGGGAACACATTTAATTAATTTAATACAATGTTCCACCAATGACTCACCTTTAACAGCCATTAATGCAAACTTCCTACTAGCATTCACTATCATTTTAATTTGACTTGTAGTGACTAATGCTAGATTTGTTTTCATACAATGTGCACGAACAATATATTCCACACCGCCTTTAAAGAGATGATATTTGTTCTGCTCTCTATAAAAGACTACTTTCCGGTCATACAAATATGGACTCCCAAGTACAATTCCACAAATGTCAAGGGGTACTACATCTAGTTCTACCTCATCCATAAACTTTTTAGTGATTGCAAATTTCAAAACACATTTCTTTGTAACTTGCAATTGTGTATCATTAGTAACCCAACCTAGATGATAGGCCTTTTCATGAGGCATAGTAACTAAATTCAATTTCTTAACCACTTCTTCTGATATCAAATTCACTTGAGAACCACTATCAAACAATGTATCAACCTTTGTATGATTTGTAATGACACGAACATGAAACAGTTCACTTCTTCTTTTATCACCATGCATAGAAGTAGATAGCATATTTGTACTTGTACTTGCACATGAATTAGAACTTGAATTTGCATCAATAGAAAGAGATATACCTTCATCTTTACCTCGGATCCCTATTGCTGTGATCTTAGTCTCATCACCTGAATCAGATCCCAAGTGTTGAATTATTGCTGCAGTAGCTACTTGATTATCCTTATCTTTGTTTTTATTTCTTCTCATCCACTTTGGCATTAATTCTGAATGAAGTTTCTAGCACTTTGAAACATCGTGCCCTTTCTGACAATGTGAGCATGTGGGTCTCTCACCCTCTTTCGTGATGGTAGTTATTTCCTTTCCCTTATCTTTGCTTTTATCTTTGTTGTCAAATTCAGATGACTTCTTCATAAACGAATCATCATCATGCTTACCCCTAGCTTCTAAATGTGTTTCTTGAACACATACATCATCGAAATTACTGGGATTAAACATCAACAAAGTATGCTTCAAATAAGAATGCATGCCACCAATATATTTAAGAAGAGTTTCCTGTGTATCTAATGAAACATTCAATGCAATAGCCCTCTTTCTGAATTCATGAGTATAATCGTGAATGATTTTTCCTTTATCTTTTCTAAACATTTTCTAGTTCATGGTTAATTGCTGCATGTGACCTAAAGGATAAAATTGCTTCCTCAATACTTCAATGAATTCATTCCAAACTCAAAATAATTTTACCATTCTTTCGGAGATCTTGCTGAATCTTGACCTCCCACCAAGTAAGAGCCATTCCACTCATTATCAAAGTGGCCAATTGGATTCTGGAAGGGTCATAATTAATGCCCTGCACACTACAATATACTTCAAGCTGCTTGATCCAATTGTCTAATTTTTCAGCATCTACATCTCCATCATAAATAGGTAATTCAAATTTTCATCCAATTTGAAATAAGGCATATTAGGAATTGCATTATGAGAAGTATGAGAAGAAGAAAAATTCTATTTAGTATTGTAGAAATTCAGGCCAGCAGTAGATTAATTTTACGCACAACAATTATCAATTGATCATGCAAAATTACTAACAATGGAGACTGAATATGGAGCTGTAACACAAAATTATATTAACTGAGTGTACAATAGCCAACCCTGTAATATCATAGGCTGCTGAATAAATAGAATACATGAAGAAATTGAATGCATGAGGAAGCATCCAAATCTAGCATAAAGCAGGCTTACCAAAAATAAGCAAATCCCCCATAGGTGTAAAAGCTGGATCCCAAATCTATCATGGAGCTCACGAATTGGAAAAAAGGCATAGGCAAGCTAAAGAGTGGTGGAATGGAAGCTCATACATGCTTTTTCATGGAGAAAAGAGAGGAGGATGTGTAGGACAAAAAACAAGTTCACCTCACCTAGTCTTGCTTTCCCATGTGCCTTAAAACACTGAAAAAGCAGGCAATAAAGCAGAAAAAGCAGATAGGTCCCTAGGAGGCCAGGACTAAAGTAGATTTGATTCCTAAGGATTTCCCAAGTGCTACATGAGTCAGATATGGCAAGTTTGACCTCTATGGATAGGAAATTAGCAACTTGCACAAGGTGCGACACATGAACTAGGAAAATAAGACAAAAATAAATGAATTAATGTCTAAGTGGGTAAACTATGGGTTGATTATTCTAACACCCCCCCTTAAGCCTGAATTTATAAGTAATAAATAAAAAATATAGGTCCTAGCAACAAGGCTTAGTCACCCTTTACATACTGCATGTCCAAATAAACAAGGAAAGAGGCAAAACCAACTTGGGAAAATCCTCCCTTAAACATGGACTGTAAAACAAAATTATAGAATCTTGTCTCCACTCATGCCTTTACAGCATGATCAAAAATCCCCAGCAGTGATTTGAGATTGCTGAAGGTCTTCTCACAAAATTCTTTGGTGAAGATATCAGCTACTTGTTCTGAAGATGAACAGAAGAGTAGGTGAATGGTGCCATCATGCACAAGCTCTTTGATGTAGTGCATGTGAATCTCAATGTGTCTGGTTCTCTGCTTCTGAACTGGATCTTTGCAGATTCAAATGGTAATTTGGTTATCATAGTAGATGGTATTTGAGTACTCAGGTTCGAAACCACACTCTCCAAGTAAACCCTACAACCATAAACACTGAGTTGCTGCATTAACAACTCCTCTGTACTCAGCTTCTGTAGATGAGAGTGCAATGGCACTCTGTTTATTTCTTGACCAGCTAATTGGCCCTTCTGCAAGCATGAACACATATCCTGAAGTGGACTTTTTTTCTGTTCTATCACCTGCCCAATCACTGTTAGTAAATCCAATCAAATCAAGATCAGATTTTGCCTTATAGAGGATCCCATGTGTCCTTGTTCCCTGAACAAAGTTAAGTATCTTTTTGGATGCTTTCCAATGGATCTCATGAGGCTGCTCCATGAATATAGAATCCACACTTACTGCATAACAAATATCAGGTCGAGTATGTGTCAGATACAATAAACATCCAATCAATTGCCTATACAGTGTATTGTTTACCATCGGTGGAGAATCATCTTCCTCCAGCTTCACTCCTGAAAGGAAAGGAGTTTTGCTTGCTTTGCATTCTTGCATTCTGAATTTGATCATAAAATCCAAGGCATACTTGGACTGGTGCACCTTTATTCTGGCTTTGGTTTGAGCAATCTCAAGCCCCAGAAATTGACTTAAGAGCCCCAAATCTGTCATGGAGAAGGCTTGGTTCATAGCTCCTTTTAAGGAAGCAATCTCAGCCTGTGAGCTTCCTGTAATGAGGAGGTAATCAACATATAACACAATGATCATTAATGAACCATTAATAGACTTCAAATAGACATTTGGATCTGATTTTCACCGGAAAAAAATCAGAGATAGCAAGAAGCTATCTATCTTGGCATACCAAGCCCTGGGGGCTTGCTTTAGCCCATACAATGACTTTCTCAACCTGCACACAAGAGAAGGGTTAGTAGAAAAACCTTGAGGCTGCTGCATATATATCTCCTCAGTGAGATCTCCATTCAGGAAGGCACATTTTACATCCATATGATGTACCTCCCATTGCCTTGAGGCTGCAATGGCTAGAGCTAGCCTGATGGAATCCATCTTTGCCACTGGGGCAAAGGTCTCATTGTAATCGATGCCATGAACCTATGAGTAGCCTTTAGCTACCAATATAGCCTTGTACTTCAGTGGTGAAACATCAGCAGCAAACTTGGTCTTATAGACCCACTTACACTGGACTAACTTTCTTCCTGGAGGAAGATCCACTAGCTCCCATGTGTTGCTTTTCTGGAGTGAGCTGAACTCCTCCTTCATGGAAGCTTGCCATCTTGGATCTCCTACTACTTCTTCATATGTTTGAGTATCAGACTCCACCATCAAATAACATTTTTCAGCAAACATAGGATCCTTCATGCACAGACCATTCTCAAATTGAGATCTAGTCCTCCTTGGGTCATTGGGATCCCCAACTAGCTCTCCTGCTGCATGTAGTGTCTTGGATGCCCATTTAGTCCTTGTGGGGCTGTTTGGGTCTGCAATAAATGCATCTCCATTAGACAAATAAGAATCAGCATGGTCAACAAACTCTTTAATTACTTCTTGAGGTTCAGGTGGTGAAGAGGCTTCACCAACTTCCACTTCTGCAAGGGGTTCTTCTTCAAACTGAACACACCTTTCAATGAAGGCTTTGTTTGTGATCAAATTTATCAACTTGTACCCTTTTGAATCTTTAGAACATCCAACAAAAAGACACTCTTGGCTTTGGGGCTGCAAAGCCTTCCTCTTCTCTGTTGGAATCCTAGCCCAAGCCTTTGAGCCAAAAATCCTGAAATGGGTCACATCTGGCTTGTGCCCACTCCATGCTTCGAAGGGAGTCATTCCATCAAGATATTTGTGAGGCAACCTATTCTGGATATAGGCTGAAAATTTGATAGCTTCGGCCCAATACTTTGGTGGCAAAGTTTTGGCCTCCACCATGCATTTTGCCATCTCTTTCAGTTATCTGTTCTTCCTCTCAGCAACACCATTTTGCTGTGGTGTGTAAGGGATAGAATGCTGCATTTGAATACCTGCATCTACACAATAGTTAATAAACTCATACTTGACATAATCACCACCATTGTCAGAACTGAGGACCTTGAGTTTCCTTCCATACTGGTTTTCAACCAAAGCCTTAAAGACTTTGAATAGGCCAAAAACTTCAGACTTGTGTTACATGAAGCGAACCCAACAATACCTGGAAAAATCATCAATAAAGGTCAATGCATATTTGGCCTGACTCATGGACATATCAGGGAATGGGCCAGCAACATCACAGTGAATCAGCTCGAGGGGTGCAGAGGTTCTCTCATGACTAGCTTTCTCAAATTTGTGCTCTGGGTGTTTTCCTAGGATACAACCTTAGCAGACTCCTTTGGAAATTTTTATCTTGGGTAGCCCTATGACCATTTCTTTCTCACTAAGATCAGATAGATACTTGTAATTTATATGGCCAAATATTTCATGCCATAGCTTGCTAGCTTCATTAGCATGGATAAGAAGAGCAAAGGGGTTTGAGTAAGGTAGGAAGTGTGAGAACATGTATACCTTTTGAGCATGATTTGCAACTCATTTTGAAATGACTCTACCACTTGAGATTTCTATGATCTCAACTTCATCGGGGGAGAATATGACCTTCTTAGGAGACCCGGTGTGGGTCATCTGGTACACTGACAGGAGGTTGGAGGCGAGACCAGGCACATACGGCACATTGCTGAACTTACCATGATCAAGAACTATCCTTCCTTTACCTTTACTTTCAGTGAGAGAGTCATCTCCCAGTACAATAGATGGTCCTTTCGACATATCCAGTGAGGAGAAGGCCTCCTTAGTCGAAACCATGTGTCTTGAAGCTCCAGAATCAATGATAAAACTGGGTGAGCTTGATGTGCCAGCAACCAATGCATGAACTCTCTCTCTGTCATATGAACTTGATCCTCCTTCTCTCTTCTTTGAGCTTTCTGGAAGGGAGATGCCATTCTTCTCTAGGAGTTGGGTCAGCATATCAATCTAATTTTTCATACAAGAGCTTTCAGTCTGATTTCCCTTTGAACAGTATGAGCACTTGTTCATTTCACCTTTGTTTTTCTTCTTTTGGGTATTTTTCTTGGGACCTTGTTGATCCTCTGGAGACTGCTTCTTGTCTCTCTTTTGCTCAGGTGGATTTTTAGCTTTCTTTTTGCTTTTTGAATCCACCCTCAAATCTCCAACAATCAAAGCTTGATCTTTGGATGGTTTGATGGTGCCCATCATCACCAACTTGTCTTGTTCTTGTGTGAGAGATTCCATGAAATATGCAAGGCTAGGCATCTTCCAGGTTCGAGCTGTGAGTTTTGTGGCATAGAAGGTCGAAACAAAGACTAAGTAGTTAGGTCCTAGTTTTGAGAGGATGGCCAATATGAGCTGATCATCTTTCTTTTCGATACCACACTACTTCAGCTGCAAAACTAGTGCTTTGAACTTGGAGAAATATAGCTGCAGGGATTCAAAGCTACTGGGGCTCAGAGAAATCAGCTCATTTTCAATCTGATGTCCCCTCATCTCATCTGTCTTTCCAAAAAGATCAAAAATCTTCTCCCATACTTGATCCGGTGAATTTAATCCATCGAGATGGAAAAGGAGGTCTCGAGAAATACTAAGACATAGGAGGCCATAGGCCTCATCTCTTCGATTGTGCCATTTTATCTTCTCTACAGCAGCATTGGGCTCTACTTCTGTAGCCATAGTCACCCTGTAGAGTCCTTTCACTCTCAACAAGATCTCCATCTCTGCTTTCCATTCAAAATAGTTGAAGGGAGTGAGGATAGTTTTCTGTGAATCCATAGCTTTAGAAAATCTATCCCGGCTGTTAGTAGAAGGCTCCCAGTCTTGATGTCGAACCTGCAAATTTTTTTTTGAAGGAGAGTAACAACCTATAATGGCTCTGATACCATGTAGAAATTCAGGCCAGCAGTAGATTAATTTTACCCACAACAATTATCAATTGATCATGCAAAATTGCTAACAATGGAGACTGAAGATGGAGCTGTAACACAAAATTATATTAACTGAGTGTACAATAGCCAACCCTGTAATATCATAGGCTGCTGAATAAATATAATACATGAAGAAATCGAATGCATGAGGAAGCATCCAAATCTAGCATAAAGCAGGCTTACCAAAAATAAGCAAATCCCCCATAGGTGTAAAAGATGGATCCCAAATATGTCATGGAGCTCACAAATTGGCAAAAAGGAATAAGCAAGCTAAATATTGGTGGAATGGTAGCTCATACATGCTTTTGCATGGAGAAAAGAGAGGAGGATGTGTAGGACAAAAAACAAGTTCACCTAACCTAGTCTAGCTTTCCCATGTGCCTTAAAACACTGAAAAAGCAGGCAATAAAGCAGAAAAAGCAGATAGGTTCCTAGGAGGCCAGGAATAAAGCAAATTTGATTCCTAAGGCTTTCCCAAGTGCTACATGAGTCAGATATGGTAAGTTTGACCTCTATGGATAGGCAATTAGCAACTTGCACAAGGTGGGACACATGAACTAGGAAAATAAGACAAAAATAAATGAATTAATGTCTAAGTGGGTAAACTACGGGTTGATTATTATAACAAGTATCAAGAGGATCACCATCACCTCCTACTCCTTTACCCTTTTCTTCCAACTTTACTTCTACATCTCTAGATGAAGATCCTTCTTCTTTCTTCTTCCTTTCTGCTTTCTCATCGAGTAGAATTTCCATCATGGCTTTCATGCTCATAAAAGCCTCTAGAAACTGAGTTTCAGAAATGACAGGTTTTTCTCGTTCAGTATGTCCTTCTTCTTCCCCTCGTGGAGAAGACATGGTTCTTGAGAATGTTCTTCTGGAGCCAATCTCAGGATCTCCTTCAACTAATTCTCCTTCACCAAGCTTTAACCTGGACCTGGTAAGCATTCACAAACTTGCACAATAGTCAACCAGCTCTAATACCAAATATGATCCATAGGACCTCAACCTTAGTGCATTAAAATTTTGTTGTAAAAGAATGAATTCAACAAGTTAATTAAAGGAACATCATTAACATAAATTAAATGCTCAAAATAGGAATGAAAACCACAACACTGATAAACAGATACAAGGAAGAAAACACAAAAACAGAGTCACAAATAGAAGTTGATAACGGAGTTCACCCTCTCCACTAGGATACGTCTCCAGGTCCCTCTCCAATGGGTACCGATCCAATTAATGGCTTTAAATGGTATAAAATGGTTCTGGCATCAACTTCAGCAACTGTAAAATAGAATGTTGGACAGAAATTCTTCAAGACTCCTCTCTGTGGAATTACAATCTGGACTTCAAAAAATAAAGACCCAAAAAATGTAATAGAGAATACAGTCGACTCTAATACAAACAGCAATCTCCTCACTACAGCAAAACTCTCCAAGCTTCTATAACAGAGAAAACAATGTCCCCCACTCTTGACGAACTGTGTTCCTTTATTGCTCATCTTTGCCGTTACAATGAGCAAAGAAAACATTCAAGAAGTGCGACTATTTACCTCCTTCTACCAAATGCCCAGACTATTCATCTCCCTATCGACGTTATCATAATATGGCATCAAGATTCTGCAAAAACGTTTTGAAAATTCCTCACGTGAACGCATTGAGGAAGCCGAGTCAGAAGTTTTTGTTATCCGGGCTTCCACAGTGGCGAAAGAGGATCGGCAACGGGCTTCGATATTGAACTCGGTCTCAATCGGCTGTCGGCTGGTTTTCGAGTCGGAATGCATGTTACTTTGGTCTCCGTAGTTGTGGACAGTCAGACGGTAATGTCTCCCAATTCGATTTTTCAAACCGTAAGTCTTGGGCTTCCACTGTTGCGGCTACCGAAAGCATTGTTCTTCTGATCAAGCTTGTGGCCGTCGTTGCGGACTGCTTATCACTCTGACTTTCGATCCGTTCGAACGTTCACTAAGCTTCTACCGTTGCGGAAGGGGAAAGGCTTTCGAGCTCCGACGTTCCAGAAGGGAAAAGCTTGGAAACTTCCGCCATTGCGGAAGGGAAATGCTTCCAACCTCCGACGCATTAAAATTTGCTTCCCGGTTATCCCGTGAATAGTTTAGCAGTTTGGCCGCCTGCCATTGCGGAAAGAGATGCTCTCTGGAAGAAAATCTCTTCCGACCTCTGCGCGTCTTCCTTGAAGTTTCCTTCACGCGTGGCTTCTATGAATCATGTTCCATATTCGATCTTTACAAAGGAATAATCCACTGGATCAATTTAATAGTTGTTAACTGAAATATACTAAAAACTTAATCTGAACTATCTTAACTATCCTATCTATCCTATCTATCCTATCTCAACTGAGAGCGTTTTAAATACTAAATTAATTATTAATTAATAAAAGATGAACAGAAAGATAAATCATATGCTCTAAATAAAAATATTTAAGTCATACACATTAAACTATTCTGTTATAACATCACTTATCAGAGAAACTGAAAATAAATAATTACTTCAATTTTCTAAAGTGTATAATTAATTAATAACTAATAACCAACATAGATACTTGAATGAGAGATAATGTCCAGTATGAAACCACTGCAAAAATACAACTGATATCTAACAGACATAAATGTATATCCTTATATCCTGAATTTATAGTAAAAATACTAATAAATTTAGTCCCAATGATATATTAATTCAAATATAATATTGGGCTGACAAAGTGAAAAATTATAATTAAACACAAGTATAACAAAGCATACTGTATTAATATTAACATAGAAGATAATATACTGAAATATAGAGTGTATCCAAAACAATACCAGTCATGATATCAACCTGGAGATTTCTAGTTGCATCCCATATCCAAAGATCCAACTTCAGTAATGAAATAAAACTAGTAACAAAATATATCTCAAGTATGTCTCTCTTAAGTCACTCCATCCTGTCCCTTCAAAAAAAAATTCCTAACTTATATAATACTATTAGTTTTCCCATCAATGCTAGATACAATATTATAGGGTTCCTATAACTATCAAAGAGAATTGAATCTCTTTTGCAAACCACCTGTCACTACAACAATGAAAAACGACTAGACTGAATATTTGTTGGTTTAAAGGTACTTGGCAAATTCATGGACGTAGTTGAAATTCTAGTTTTCAATGAACAGCCACGTCTTCCAACCAACACATTAACAATGTCCTGAAACTATGGAGAAGAGTGATGACATATCCACCTGTGTTTAAACAAACAAAGCATCTCATTAAAATCAGTTACAACAGATGCAACAAAATAAACTAAAATTTAAATGTATGGTTGTCAAATCTACGATTTTACAAGCATGCATAACAAAACTTTTGTTACCTGTTTGACAGCGAAACAACCCATGTACGTTGAAAAATGAGAATAACCATCAAGTTCTATTTTGAAGATCAACTACTCTTCTGGCTTCGGATAATTTGGCTTTAAGCTTGATAATCACTAACTTTTGTTTTTCTATTTGTTCAAGCAGACACTGATTCGTACCTATTATTGACTTTTTTTCCCTTTTATACTGGTTCTTTTTTATATTCATTTCTTTCCACCTGCTAATCGAATTCAACAACTCCTCTCTAAATGTCCTATTTTCTTCCTCTATCAGTGCTGTATTAGATTGACAGTGTTTAAGTTCATCTTTCAATTCTGTAATCTTGGTCTGGTATGCCTTGTCCAGAACTTGCTGAAGAGTTTCTTCTTTATTTTTGTGACCTGAATTGGTTGCCTGAGGAGGATTAGGGTTATCAATGTTTTGACCAGATGACTGAGGACTGATGAAAGATGGCTCAGGGTCTGAAATACAGGTGTCCATACATGATGGAGCAACCTCGGCCTTACCCAATTTTTCCCTATTATCCTTTATAAGAGTGGGATCATTTATATGAATAGTGTTAGGGACCGACGATGGAATGTCGTCCTCAATATGAACGACTGCGGGCTGATCATCCTGTCGATTAGCCATAGGAACCGAAATCATAGGGACATTATGCATGCTTCTAGTAACCCTCCTTGAAATCACTAGATTGTCTGACTCAAACCCTCCTTTATCACAGCATACTTGTGCTAGATGATCTAGTTTATACATAGACTCTTTTCCATGTTTACGAGGATTATCTAGCTCAGAGAGATTTTTACAATCAACAACGTTAATATTTTTGATTTTGGTTAACCTGTCCTCTGTTTTTGCAGGAGTACTATGACATTTATCAGATGGGGTTCGGTTCAAGACTGCTTCAGAGCAACAGGGAACTATATTATCAACATTGTACATACTGATACCAGCATTTATGGGTAGATTGGTTTCCTCAAGCTCTTTACCCTCTGAATGCATTCTCAGGAACATTGTTGACCTTAAGATTAGCAGCAGCGTTCCGTTTCCTACAGGTTTTTGGAGAGGGGTTTGACCGATATTGAGTCGGCCCCAAATGACATTCAGTTAAAAATTCCTCCCACGATTTACCCTTCAAGGACAGTTGATGTTGTAGTATGATTTTGACTAAACCATGGTGAAATAAACTTCTATCAGGGTTATCAAAACTTTGAACTGCATGCGACATCTTTTTCAAACTTTGCCACAGATAGAATGGTAGATTAATCCTACAACCCTTTAATGCTAATAGGAGTCTTAGATGGTAGTAGTGTAGGTGAGAAAAATTTCCATCGTAGGACACATACCTGACCAAAATTTCGTAGAAGGCTCGCCATTCAGGCTTCAGGAACTTGACAGAGACCCCTATCTTCAGTTTTGCATTATCTGGTAATGGCAGAAACAAGGATAAACACTTCTTTTTATTAACCTTACCACCTTTGAACCAGCGTTCTCCAATTTGTGGGAGTTTTGTCGCCTCTGCGATTTTGTCTTCATTAACAATGAACTTAAAACCCCCGATCTGCACAACATCTTCTTTCAAATTCAAGGCAAATAGTTTGGTCACCTCAATGTTATGGCCATCAAAATGCTTAAAGAACTGCCCCCACCCAAATTTTTCAAACAGCAAGGCAACCTTCTCATCTACTTCTACGAGCTCTGAACTTGAGATTTCAAAACGATTCAACGGAGCCATAACTTCCTTAGCACTATCCTGGTTTTGACATGGAATGAATGGTTATGTGAAGACGAAAGGGATATGTATCCAAGTGCATGACATGATGTGAAATATCACAATTTCACATGCTTCAGATCTGACAGATATGGGGGCTCTAAATTTGGCCATTTAGCTGAACTTAGCGATGATGAATGCTATAGCCAACATTCTGTTATGATACATGCATGTTTAGCCATGAATAACATTAAAACTTAACCAATTCAACATATTAGGGATCATGTGATTGATGGATCGTAAATCCAGGCATTGATTATACACAGTGGTCATGATGAGCTCATACATCGTTACGAAATGGAATGGCTATCACCATTAAATCCTAATGATACGAATCATCAATATATTTGCAGCTATCAGTTAATTATGAGGTGCAAGCCACATCTCCATGCTAACTCAGTAATCCAAGTAACAGGCGTTATTAATTTGACACATGGCTCTCGTAAACTCTGTCAATTAATGGTCTTTTCCAGTTTAAGCGTGAAAGGTGGTATCATTCAAGGCGATATAGTATCGAAATCATATACCTTAATGTTTTGCATGACAACTAACTAATGACCTAATTTAATACTTATGCCATGTATATATGTAAAACTTCATAGATCTAGTTTTAAAACTTTCCAAAATCCTATCGATTAAAATCTTTCGTCAAATTTGATAGGATAAAAACTATAATATATGAAAATTCCCATACGACACCCATTTATTTACTTACTATATATATACAAATTTTTACAAAGTCATGGTAAGATATTACATGTGAAATGTGAACATTAGGTTTAATAAGAATTTTAATTTAATAAGTCACCTTTAGTTCTAGGAGTTTAGGACTCATAATACCTCATCTATATCCAGCTTCAAATAAAATCAAAATGTATTGCATTGATTCCCATTTAGCATACTATCCCTTTAAGTTTCTTAAATCATATATAATCAGATAAATTTAACTTTAATGATAAAATTGATTATATAAAAATTTATGAAACTGACAGCTGCTAATTACCAAAATGTTTTCATCAACTCTTAATATGTCATCTTACTCTTCTCCAATTGAGAGTACCTTGAGAATCAAAGATTTTGAAGGCACTCTTTTATAATTTAGATAGGTAAATTACAAAAGAGAGCTGATTTCCCTTCATCCTAATGAGAAATGAAGGGGTTGTGGATGACTGACAACAGGCCCTTACATCTTCCCATTCTGTTGTGGATTATATGGAGTGGATAACTCCCTCTTAATCCTTGAGTCTTTGCATAGCTCTTTGAATTCATTTGATGTGAACTCTCCACCATTATCTGATCGAAAGGTCTTGATCTTCTTTTCTGTGTGATTCTTGATCAAGGCTTTGAATTCCTTGAACTTGTTGAATACTTCATCTTTGTCCTTCATAAAGTATATCCATGCCTTTCTAGAAAAATCATCAATAAAAGAAACATAGTATACATACCCGCTTAGTGAACTGGATGACATTGGACCGCATACATCGGAGTGGATGATTTCCAAGATTCCTTTTTCCTTGCTCTCACTACTTGGAAATGTCTTCTTTGTGTTCTTCCCTTTCGCACATCCTTTACATACACCTTCATGTTTTGTCTGCATTTCTGGGAGACCTTCAACAACTTTACTTACAAGTGATAGTGCCCTGTAATGCACATGTGCAAGCCTTCTATGCCAAAGCTCATTTGGCTATACCGAGTCATGAACCAATGCTTGTTCTGGTTGGCCCTTCAGTTTGTATAGTCCTCCTTCTTGTTCCCCAATCACTATTGCATCATCAAAAGAATTTCCCTTTGGCCACATGAGGACTTGGCCATCTACAAATTCAACCCTCATTCCTTTTGCTACCTGTTGTAATCTCACAGATCACATAGGGTTACCAATAATACACATTAATATAGATATACATAACAGAGACAAGAGACAAGAAAAAGTAAGTAGAATAACAAATTATATTATAGTAAAACTGTCCATAAAACACAGAGAACTGAACTGAGCTGTTCTCATATGGCTCAACAGCCTAATATATATGATTTACAAACAGTTACAAATAAATACCTTTCCGTTCACTCAACCAACATGACCTTAGGTGGCCGACCTAATCTCTCATTGGTCGGTTGACCGATTTAGTCGGCTAATTGACTAAGTCGCCTATCGTTCAAGTTGGCACACTGACTTGCTCCTCCAACATCTTGCCCATGAACAAAACGTTTCTTCATTCCAAAGAAACACGAAGGTACCAAAATTTCTTTGTCTGTCTAAGTAGTTATTCTTGTGCTTGATCTTCATGGGTTGTGAAGTCTGATGGTTGGTCTTTTTTGTACGCAAACTTTGACAATTGCTTCAGGTGTCACTGCCAGCTGATGATGAAAATCCGTCCAACTCTGCAATATTTTCAGTATGTCGATGGTTAGTGTAGTCAGACTTGATAGGATCGACATCTTCTCTTGAATGGAAATTTAAGCTATTATTTCCATGTCGAGACCCATAAACTGGTCCTTTTCCTCTGCTGTCTCCAGCAGACGTTTCATCTGCAAGCAGATGATGTCTACTTTTTCTAAGTTTGGAATGGCTTGTTACACCCACTAATGTGCTTCTCTCTTGAGCTTCTATAGTTTGGTTGTTTCAAGCACTATTTTTTCTTCAATTGTGCGTCTGAGTGCTTCGTCAGTGCTTTTCATCTTCTCTAGTGCTTGGATCTCTTGTCGGGTCTACCTGGTTCACTGATAGACTTTCCCGTAGTAAGCAGGCTAGTCTCAGAGTACTTCTTCTATAATGATAGACTCCTCCATGTAATATTGCAACACCTTGTATGCTTCTGCAAAGGCTGTGTGTTGCTCCATCAATAGTCAGACGGTTTCTTCTTTCTACTCTTCTTTTGTGTCTTGAATTTGTGCCTGCAGCGTCGACACCATGCTCTCAAACAACCGATAAGCTCTTTCGAGTGGTTTTTCAGTGTCAACCTCTGCTGGCCCTGGTATCACCATTTGTACAAGGATTCTGCATTTGTTGAGAAACTCAACTTGTTCTTTTTCATTGTTGTCGAGCTCCTTACGTCTCTACTGGCTCCTTATCTTTGCTTCAATTGCCAGTGTTTCGAGGAGTTGTCCTAGCTCCCCATACCTTAACTTGGTTGCATCGATCATAGTGGTTGACCCAACTTGAATGATGTGGACCATTGTTGTCTATCCATGATGGTCCTTCTTATTTTTCTCCTTCTTCTTCTTGTGATTCTATGTTTCTGCTTGTTTCGGCACCTCTGTACCTGTAAGAGTCAGGTCTAGATTGTCTGTTTGATGGGCAGTAGTGGTTGATGGTATTTCTGTTTGAGTTGGTTGGATGAATGCTGCATTTGGTTGTGCCTCTGGTTGGTTGGATATAGGGGGTCTGAAAGTGGATGTGGTTGGTGCAGCTGGTTGAATTAGAGGTTCTGAGTCGCGGGCTAGTGGTGATGGTGTTGGTGAATGGTCAGGTGTGATTGGATTGGTGGAAGTGTGGTTGGGTGATGGATTGTGGATCTGAGTGGGTGAGTCTATGTCAGAGAACAGTTGGTCGATTTCTCAACTTATGTCCTCCATATTTTCTCCTTCCTCATCACCAATTGGTTCAGAAGCTGGTAGGTGGGGTTTGGGTTCAGTTAGAATGATAGATGTGGTCTGACTTGCGACAACTTTAGCTTGTTTGTCGGGGTTCCTTTAGAAAGTTGAGCTTATTATTACCATAGTCTTTGGCCTCTAGAGTACTTGTCCAGGTTGGGAAATGGGTAGTTAGGATCTATCGACATCGAACAAAGGTGATTTTGTAGAGAGCTTCTGCACCGTGGTGAATATCTTAGGTAGTTTTTCAATGTATTCCTGGAGGTCTTTGTCACGGTCAAACTTTTCCTTCATAGCCTCTGACATAGAATTCTTGCATAAGTCAAGTGGGCTTACTAAAAGCTATTCTGGTATTAGTTCTTATATTATTTTTGTTGAAGATAGAGGTAGGGGTGTAGACACAAGATCCACAACATTTTCGGCAGTCAAAGTGTGTGTGCTCTTCGCCTTCTTTGGTCGACCTAGATGTGCCCTTGCCTCGACAAATTTCTGAAATTGGGTTTCCACTGGCACTTTGTTTACTGTGGCATATTATATTAAATCGAGGGCCATAGCTATCAGTTCCTCCTCATATTCTGAAGATTATGTAATGATAAGCTTGTGCTTACCTTTCCCTTGTTGCTGTTGCTGTGTTTTCTTCCTTTTTCTTAAGGCTGCTATCTCCTTCGACAATTTGGTTATATTTTCTTTGGTGGCAGCATGCTCTAGATTTTCAGTTTGTATCTCTCCCTTGGCTCTTGGGTCAGGATGAGATTTTCTTTAGTCGGATTGGTTACCTATTGTTCTGCATGTGTCTCTTCTCTTTGTGTTGTCGGAGGTTTGACTATGATTTACAACCGACTAGGGCCTTCGACCGATGTCTCCTCCGACACAAAGGTACTGATGTATAGGTTAAGGTCATAACCCTCCTCCTTCTCCTGGTCTATCAGTGGTTCCTCTATCAAGAAGTTTGTTTCCTTTTCCTTTGCTAGTATTGGTACTTTTGTTCCTACCTATCGAGATAGATCCCTAAATATATCTTCAACTACAAGATAGTAGTCGAGGGTTTTTGCATTTGTTTTGGCACCCTACATGTACCACACCGTAGTATGGTTGAGTTCTAGCTGAATGTGGGCCTTTTTAGGCAGACTTCTTTAGATGTTTTGAGGCACCCTCCATCTGGTTGTGTGGACTTTTAGCTGCTGGAGCCATTTTTCCAGCAACACTTTCCCATTTGCAAGTTCCTTCATTGTTCCACTCTGGGTGAATGGTTTGAACCTCCACATATGAAATCTTGTCGGCTCTTGAAATTGCTTGTCCCTGACGGAGCACAAAGAGTACATTACTATCCATAAGATAAGGGATGGGAAGTTGATAATTCCTTCCATCTCCTGGCATTTTTCACAAATGTTTTTTATCATATCGACAACATACTCATCCCATCTATATACCTTTCTGTTGGTTGCAATGGTGTCTACTGCCTCCAACATATCTAGTTTGAGGTCGCTTCCATGACCTACCATTGTTAGTGTCGTGGCTATTATCTTGGCCACAATCTATGGTGTTCGAGCTATTATGTGGATAATCATCGGCCCTTTTGAGTTTTTTCTTGATACTGACCCTGTTAGTTCTTTGACCAATCCTTCTTTTATACCAACTGGTACTAGGTCTCCTTTGTTTGATAGACTTGTCAGTTTGTAAATAACTTCCCTACAAATGTCAACTTGTTGAATGAAATAAAATCAACCATTGTGGTACCATCTTATGATAAACTTTACTGTTGTTTCTTTTGTGCCATCGAAACTGGCCATGAGAGGCGCGTTGACATAATTTACAATGAAACTGTGTTGTATTTTCTCTACAGCTGGAGTAGGTTTCTTGTCGACGTATGCCCATTCTTTTATCTCGGCCCATATTTTTACCCATGAACCCTCCTACACCTTAGCATTATTGATGTTCTTCAGTCTTCTTACTAATGGTGTCTCTATAGTTTGTAGTTCCTTGGTTTTGGCTGAGGCTCTGGTCTATTTTGGTGCCATATTGTTGGTCTAAGAGTTGATTTTACTACGGTGCTCTTGGTTTTCAGTCGTATGGTTTCTCTGATGCTCTCTCTGTTTGAATTGCGTTGAATAATCCTTTGGTGGTTTAGTATTTATAGTGGATGTGTTGGATGTTTTTGTCGATGAGTGTATTAATGGTGGACGTGATGGTTCAGCGAGAACACTTGAGTGTGCGTTAATGGTGCTTGGGTTTTGGCGCTCGAAGTCATGAATGCGTGATGGGACTGTCAAGGTCATCTGTCAATGTAGATTATGAAAATGGTCAACGGTGTTATATCGATGGGTATGATGTTGGTGGTCGAAGTGGTGATTTCCTATCATTGTTTTGTGCGTGTATCTGTAATATTTTTCTTTTTGGATTTTTTTAGATTTTTATAGATTTTGTTTAACTGTTATGGTCATTATTTTTTTTTAGATGGATTTGTTTTAGTTTCTGTGGTGTTTTAGTCAAACCCCATTAACGAGTTTCTGAAATACTCTGCCTTGTAACGTCCTTAGTCAGACTGATCCATTGGTATGTATATCTTCGACAATATAGGGTCCTATGCATTATGTATATAGATTTTTAGGTTTTCCTTTCACCCAACTATTGTATAATAAGGCAAGGTCTCCTACCGACAGATTTTTGTTTTTGATGTTTCTATCGTGCCATGCCTTTTGTTGTTGTTTCTGGATTTCTTGATGTTGGATTGCGATTAATCGGTGTTCTTCAAGTTTAATTAGTTTCAATATTCAGTCCTTTCTTCCTTGTTTGACATCGACATGTAAAATTTCTATGATAGTAGGTGTTGGTTGTCAAAAGTGTAGAGGAACTATTGCTTCCTGTCCATAAACTAGTCAGAACAGTGTTTGGTCGGTTGAACACTTGTATGTCATTCTGTATGCCCATAGTACTGCAGGTATATTTTCATCCCAGTCGTCTTTATCAGCATTACATTTTTTGTTAATCCTTTTGTTAATGTTTTGTTAAAGGCTTCAATTGCTCCATTTGACTAAGGATGGTATGTTGTACTCCGACGGTGGTTGATTTCGAACTAGTCTGTTAGAGTTTTAATAGTTTTATTTATGAAGTGTGTTCCCTGGTCACTGATTAGGGTTAATGGACATCCAAATCTGGTAATGATATTCTCATAGATAAACTTAGCAGCTATCTCACTGGAACATGTGTCGACTAGTTCTACCTCTACCCATATGGTTACGTATTCAACTGCAGTTATTATGTACCTTACACATATTCTTTTTGTTGGTATAGGAAATGGTCCTATGAAGTCAATACCCCAAATTTTGAATGTCAAACTTGGGTTTATTGATATCAGGGGAATTTCTGTACTAGGCATGGGTCGACCCAACTATTGACATCTGTCACATTGGCTTACAAAATTTTTGCAATCTTTGTGGAGTGTCGGCCACTACAACCCTGATTGTTGAATTTTATTTGTAGTTGTGTCTGCTTGGAAGTGTCCTCCAGCAGGTCCATAATGTGCTTCATGCATGATATTATTTCTTTAGTGCTCCAGTATGCACCTTCTGAAAATGTCATATAACCCCATTTTATATAGGAATCCATTTATGAGACTATATGGTGTAGCTTTCATGGCCAATATTTGTTTCTTCTTCGTACTAATGACTTATGGTGCTTGTCCATCTTCTAAAAACTGATCTATTTATTCTAACTCTGTCGGGACTGCTTCTATTCAAAATAAATGTGCATCCTGTAAGTCATCTTCGACTCCTGTCGGCTCCTCTACTGTGTTGATTCGGGATAAGTGGTCAGGACCGACATTTAGCTTACCTGGTCTGACAACGAATTTGAATTCAAATTCTTGGAATAGAATTAGCCATCGACAAATTCTTCCATGGTGTAGAGGCTTATTTATGAGGTATTTTAGTGCTTGATGGTCAATGTAAAAGATAAATGAATTAGATAGTAGATAATGTTGATATTTTTGTAGTGCAAAGACCATTCCTAATACTTCTCTTTCGGTTGTTGAATAGTTTCTTTCATCTTTTTTTAGTTTCCTGATACTATAAACTATAGGATAGTCAATTCCATCATCTCCTAGATGAGTTAGGATTGCTCCTATTTCTAGGCCTAATGCGTCGATGTGAACATGGAATTTGATTGAGCAGTTTGGAAACCTTAGGATAGGTGCTTCAACTAGATTTATTTTTAGTTTTTCGAATGATATGTCGCACTTCTCTATCCAATTAAATTCCTGATCATCTCTTAGCAATTCTTCAAATGGGTATGTCATGTCTGAATAATGTCTTATGAATTTTCTATAGTATCCTATATGACCAAGTAGTACCCTAACTTGTTTCATATTCATCGGGGGTTTTAAGTCAAGAATGATTTTTATTTTTGCGAAGTCGACTTTAATACCTTCTTTACAGATGATATGCCCTAATAGTATTCCTATAGGATTTGAAAATATGCACTTCTTGATGTTTAGTGATAGTTGGATCTGTTGACATCGTTCCAACATAAGTCTTAGCCATTTACAATGGTCCTTTAGTGTAGAGTATATTGTCCAATCGTCGAAATATACTGTCATTTTTTTGTAAATGTACTCCTGAAATGTTTTAACCACAATCCTTGAAAAGACTGCAGGTGCATTTTTAAGTCCAAAAGGAATAACCCTGTAAGCAAATGAGCCAAATTCACATACAAATGTTGTCTTTTTCTGATCTTCTTTGGTTATTGGTACTTGATTATAACCTAAGAATCCATCTGTGAATGAATAGCATCCATGTCCTACTACATCATTTAAGATTTCATCTACATAAGGAGTTGGAAATGGGTCTATTAATGTAACTTTATTGAGTTCTCTGAAGTCGACACAGTTTCTTAGCTTGGTTGGATCATGTTTATTTGGTTGAACCACCATTGGACGTGCCCATTCTGATTGGTCAATAGGGTAGACGATTCTTGCTGCAAGCATGTTATCAATCTCTTTCTTGACTATCTCTTTGTATTTGTGAGCTAGTTTATATGGTCGTTTCTTGACAAGTTGAACATCATGTTTTGTGTCGATCTTCATTTTTCCCATTTCATGTACTAGAAATTTAAGATCCTTATAGTCTCTAGGAAATACATCCTGAAATTCTTTCAATAGGTTTGTGATCTCTACTGTTTGTGCTTCAGACCAGTAGTCTCCAATTTTTGATATTTTTTGTCGATCATCATTTGATATGTCGACTTCTCTAGTTTTAATTTTAGCATCTAGCCACTCTGGTGCTTTAGCTTCATTGATTGGTCGACTTCCTTCCTTAAACTATGAGAGTGTGGTAGGGAAGTCTGTTGCAGTCCTTTGGTCGTTATCCTCCTTGTCGGTTGTTTCAACTTTGAGTACTATGCGAATAGGTTTGGTTGTTTCGACATGATTTGATTTCCATCTAAAAATTTTCCCTTCCGACTTTTCATTTTCGAACTATAGTCTTGTTGATTGTGATATTGTCCCAATTTGTATATTGTTACAGTTTATTGTCGGTCGGTTGTCCCTTAGGGTTTTGTTTTCTGTCAGTTGTATGAATGATTTGATCTATTTTGCAGTTTCAATCAAATTCTCATTTTGGGGTTCAAAGTTGAAATCTTTGATAAAATTTTCTTTAAGTTTATTCTTTCTTTGATTCTTTCTTTGTAGAAGGATATCGAGGCTTTCATTTTTCTCTCCCAAGGTCAAATTACTAACGTTGGGAAGGAACTGGATCCTTCCTTAGGGTCAATAATTTCGAAGTCGACTTTAGTCGATATACCATTTATCGTTTTGTCGACATTTTTCTAGACTCCAATAGGTTCAATTATGCCTTGGTATGCTAGTTTAAGGTATATGCCTGATTCATATAATCGAGGTCTTCCTAACTATTCCCATGTGTCTCGAGTCATAATATTTACCCGTGATCCAAAATCGAGTACAACTTGGCGTATATGGTATCCTTCAATTTCCAAGTCGACAAGTGGGTCGGCGTCACTTTTATCTTTTTGGTTTAAGCTACAGATATTCTTTGTTTGTTTTTCGGTGTTTTTGTTGTGTTTTATTTTATACAGTAAGTCAATGAATTGCAATATTGTTTTATCTTTTTGTACCAACTGTATTAGATCTTTTAATGTGTCCCGTTGATTATCATCTTCTTCTTCCTATCGAGCAAATTCTCATATTTGTTGCATCTTTATATATTTTTTTTCTTTAACTAGGTGAGGATAAACATTTTTTTTATTTATCTTGCTTATTTGGGGGTTATCATTCCCAGTTTTCGTCCCTTGTCAGGTTACGATATGTAAATTATTTGTATTGATAATATCACATTTTTCCACACACGACAAGACATTAACATTATTCTTTTTATTTATTTTTTCAAGCATAATAGGGAAATCCTCTAATGAGTGATCCCCTACACCACAATTAGTACAGTATTTTAGGTCAGTCCTGTCCTTGTATGGACAGTCTACATGTCGATGTCATTCCTTGTAACATGTGAAACATTGGAGAGGCCCATGTGGTTGGTTGTCTCGATTCCCAGAGAATCGACCTCGACTACCATAGCCTCCACGTCGGTTGTCAAACTGGCATTCATATCGACAACCTTCATACCTTTGATTATTTTGGTCGTTTTGCTCATTGTTTTGGGCAACTGTGTTAGTTTGATATACTGCCTGATAATTTTGTCGATTCTTTAGATTCGGGTGGCAGTCGGAGGTGTTGTGATTTTTAGTTTCATAGATTGTGCACCATGATGCTTTTCCATTTTTCATGTTGAATGGGAAATATTTTTTGGTACACTCTCCATGCTCCTGGCAGATGTTGCAGAAACATTTTGTTTGCATAAATCGAACATCTTGTCAGCTAATATCCTATTGGTAGTTGTCCTTTGAATTTTCGATCACAGATCACTTCATGCACAAAATATCCTGACTCTTAAGGTTTATCTCTTTTAGATATTTCTGCATGATCTCAATCTGTTCCTCCATTTTTTGATCCATGGAGTATGCTGGAATGTCTTCATCCATTTCTACTTGTAGAGATTTTGTGAGCACATATTCGTAAGTTTTGAATGTCTCCAGACTGATGTGTCAATGAATATTCTGTGACAGACCTACAAGAAACCATTGGATTAATAGTTTCTCATCAATGACATAATCCAACCAGTTGAGAAGGTCTTTCCAGCGTTTATCATAGTCACGGACAGTTTCTCCTAGATTTTTTGATGTTGTCTTTAATTTCTTTGCTGCCAGATGTTTTGCATCTAGAGTTTTAAAGAACGATAGAAATTGTGCTTTGAATTTGGATTTTGTTGCTTGTTGGGTTCTCTTAGAAAATGTCATATACCAAGTTAATTCCCTCTTCCTTAAGGCACCGACGAACTGTACCATGTGTCTGTCTTCATCAGTAACTTGGTTGGCCTCCCAAGTCGACTCAAAGACAAACCAATGTCATCTGGGGTCCTCATCGCCCTCATATAGAGGGATGTGCACTGTCTTATGACCCATGTCAGAGTCACTACCACTGTCTTCCTTAGGAGGTGGCGGTGGTGTGGGTGGTGGTGGGGATAATGGGTTATTTTGTTTGTTATTCTATGTAGAACTATTGTTGACAAAACTCTCATTTCCTTTGGTTGTCTAGGTTTTTGTTTCTTCTGCGACAAGAAGTCGGTCAGGTTCGACTTCTCCCGTCAATGTCCAACTGCAATTATTTGTCTGTAGCTCCAAATTTTTTGTATCTTCCAAAGCTGTATTTGGTAGGGGGGGAGATCCTTCATGTGTCGGGTAAAGTAAGTGGACACTCTGGTTGGAGGGTAATGCTTGAAGCATGACCCAATTTCCTTCTTTTGGTCGACAGATAATTAGATGATTATCATCATTTCTCTCGTCGTCTATTCAACTCCAAATACCAAAGTCACCAGCTCCTAGTCTGATGTCCTCTTCGACAATTGTTTGTATCCTGGTACTCAGATCCATCAAAGATAGAGGTATTACATCCTGGGGGACTTCTAATTGGAGAGCTTCTCATTGCTCTATCCATAAATCTTCTTCCATAAGGGACACTTCTTCTTCCATGCCTTCCTGATGTTGGTCATGACCAGACTCTGGCGGACTTCTCTCTTGGTCTGTCACCCTAGTGCTCATTCCTCTTTGCAACGCTATGGCTCTTTCTCTTCTCTGTTCCCTTATTTTCTCGCTTTTATCCCTCTCTATTTTCTAAAAGTTCATCATACCTTTATGTGATACTGTCCTTTCGATTTCCCTTTTAGGTCAAATTCTCATTGCTGGTGAATGGCTTCTCTTTAGTCGACTAGAATCCTCTCCACTGTACCCTGACATATGACCAGCTACCCCCCCATTTCCTACCCGACGCTTTAGAAAGCTCATATAGTTCTGTTCACTTGCTTAGGAAGTATTCCCACCCCCTTTCGGCAATGAATTTCTCCCACTTCTTTTGTTTCTCCACCCAGTTAGTATTTTGTGGCAGTTCGCATAGTAATGGATGAGGTTCAACAATATGACCTAATCCTTTCTCAATCAAAAATTTGAACAGCAAGGTTGGTAAGGAACACAATAATCGTTCGGTGAGGTATATGTAGAATTCCTTCTGGATAGTTTCCACCAAAGTTCTTTCCTCTATGGCTTGCTTTTCGCAGAATTCTTCGGCGATCTTTTCAAACCACTTCGATAGGTTTGTTCTTCCCCCTTGAATCAATTTGTCTAGAATCTGTTGGTCTTTAATCACTTCTGGCTTTTTCGTCCAGGATTTTATCAAAAGCTGGGGCATTGGTTCTACAAAATTCTCACTAGTCTCGGTAAAGAACCTTTATTTTGCTTAATCTATTTCTTCGTGCGTAATTTTGCAAGTAGTTTGCTATTTTATGTTCCCACAAGTCATTAATCTCTTTTTCTGATATCATCTACTTGTATACATATTATACATGTACTACCGGCAACAAAACCAATGTTGTAATCTCACAAATCACATAGGGTTACCAATAATACACATTAATACAGACATACATAACAGAGACAAGAGACAAGAACAAGTAAGTAGAATAACAAATTATATTATAGTGAAAGGGTCCATACAATACAGAGAACTAAATCGAGTTCTCATCTGGCCCAACAGCCTAATATATATGATTTACAAATAGTTACAAATAACTACCTGTCGGTTCACTCAACTGACATGACCTTAGGTGGCCGACCTATTCTCTCATTGGTCAGCTGACCGATTTAGTCGGCTAATCGACTAAGTCGGTTATCGTTCAAGTCGACATACTGACTTGCTCCTCCAACACATCAAATGTAGATATGGAGAGAAGGTTCTTCTTTAGTCTAGGTACAAACAATACATCTTTCATTTTGATAGACTTTCCAGAGTCTAGCTTGTATGAGGATTCACCACTACCTTTTATTGGATACTGCTAGTCATATTTGAGTTTCACCTTGTGAGGTGATTCATGTTCATATAGTTTCACAAAGGACTCCTTGAATCCTGCCATATGTTTGGAAGCTTCACTATTTATAATCCAATCATTGCTGCCATGTGTGATAGTTCCCATGAGAGAGAAAATCAAAAAATATTCTTCATCACTTGAAGAATCATCATTGTCTTGTCTACTTCTCTTTGTGGAAGGTTCATCATCCTCTATAGCATGAGCATGATGTCTTCTCTTGTTTCCCTTCTTCTTGTGAGAGCTACTTTTGTTTCTAGGACAATCTCTAGAAAAGTGTCCTATTTCATCACATGTATAGCAAATGAACTTAGACTTATCTTTGGGCTTTCTAAATTTATTCCTTTGATGAGAGTACTTACCTCTATGGTGGCTATATCTAGTTTTCTTGGATTTTACTATGAGATCTTGATCTTCACTTCCCATCTTTTCTTCTCGAGCTGCTATCCGAGATTCTTCTTGAGAACATTCTTCCCATAGTCTACGGAACTTGACTAACTTCTTTCCCACACAGATCCCTTGAATGAAAGAATCCCATATCCTAGGGAGACCATTCAAGGTGGTCATCACAATCTTTTCATTCTCCAATTTTTCATCTACTGCTTCAAGTTGTTCATTGATCTGCGAGACCCTTGTGAAGTATGATTGCATGGTCTCCAATTTGTGTATCTTCACATTCTTCAATTGATTACTCAAGGTCATCTTCCGATTTATGTTATTTCATTCAAACAATTTGGTTAGGGAATCAAACATAGCTTTAGGTGTCTTTAGGGAGGACACATGTGGTATGAGGTGATCCTTGATTGAATCAGTAATAATCCTCTTATCCATAACCAACTTCTTCTTGTGTAAGGCCTTAGCCTCATCTCCCTTTGGAACTAGAATCTCCTCATTGATGTAGGAGTCCAACTCATTTTCTTCCATGACTAGGGAGATCTTATACTTCCAGGCCCGAAATTTATCAGCTCCCTCAAGCTTGGTATGATGAGACATCTTAACTGAGAATCTCAAATGGAAATACAAAAGATTTAGATCTTACCGGGTGAAGATGTCAGATCTGAATCTATAGCTGAATTTCTATAGTGCTAGTTCAGGAGCAGATTAGGGTTTGACTTTCCTAGAGTTCTTTCCAACAAAATGCTTTGATCTTGATCTCTAAACTTTGATTTTGAGGAGGTGATCAATCTAGGCCCGGGCTCACTCAAAAATTCCACTTCTATGGAAAGCCCTAATTTTTGGCACCCGTGTCAGGTCAAAAACTGAAAATGCTCATAATAAAATTCCACTTCGATAGAAAGATGCACCTTGGGGAGGAGATAAATAGAGAGGCTCACTTTCTATTTATACTAATTCTTGACTTGACAATGACTCACTAGGGTTGAATTCTCTAGGAGATTCTAATAACCCTAGTGCTCCAGAACTGTGGGGACTTTAACCCTTGAACAATAGGAGGGTTACCCATAATGACTTGACATGACTTGTTTACATTGTAGAACCTCCCAATAGGAACATCAAGGCATGACATGACTCAAATACATTATAGACATTTCTCGGAATAAACGTCGGGGTACAAGACATAATATATACAAGTGAATACATTCCAAGTTACAAATACATCAACAAATAATGCATGTTTTTAGGGATGATCTTGGAAACATCAAAGGTACAAAAATGGACCATGCGGTCCAAAGAGTCTGCATAGGGACAGGAAAGGCCGTAAATGTGTGATCCACCATGTGTGGTAAAATCATATGTAACAGATGCCCCCTAATGTGTGAGGTTAGAGGGTTGATACGATGGCTGAAATACATTACAAGTCCATCCCAGAGGTGGAGTGATGAAGAACCAGGTGGAAGAGCCAACCATCCAACAGTATAGTACAATAATCAAACTCTGCACATGACTGCAAGTACATACAGTAGTCTTGGATATATAAGAGTACAATGGCCATGAATAGGCATGATACCAAATATGACATGTGTGGTCATCACCACGTATAATCTAGATAGATCAGAATCTCCATGATTAAGATATACAAAGGATCACGATATCCATGAAAGATGAATATATACAATAGATCAACATCTCCATAATGGCTAAAGATATCTGACATACACTAGAATCAAGTCATGAGAGCTGAAATCTCATGAACAATAGCACGATCAAGGAGGTAGCATATATGAAATGCCACCAATCTATAATGTCTTCTACACAATCCGATACGAGTACATGTCCTACTATGTGAATATAGGTGTCGAGGTCGAACATAGTAGTCCATCGTCTAATTACCGATCATTGATGTATACCATTGATAGACGCGAGATCACCCACCAATAATGAAAATGGGAATCAAGGTACTAGAGTGCAAACTAACAAGTGTGAATAAATGTGTTGAGGTTGAACACTTGAAAGAATCCATCGATCAGGGGATATTGATGTATTCCAGAAACTATCGATGGCGAGAGAACTTGCCACTAATGACTACAAGTCTCAAGGAACTCAAAATGACTCTAGATTCCTATCCCAAAATAAATGATCTAAATTTGAGGGGATGAAATCCGCTGGAGGGAGTTCATTAAGGAATCCCTCATCATCTAGCATGAGGTACTCAACAAAGTTGTATAATGTGGAAGGACTCGATCATAATGTCCATGAACCAGTATCAGTACTGGGAATGGCTGACATACAAAGTCAAGAGAACTGAGGAATGGACAACTCAGGGTTCAACTTCCTTTGAACAAGAGTATAAAAGGAAAATGGTGACTAAATGTAGGTAGCATAGACTCAATATACAAAACTGAGACATCTCTGTGACACAGGAGGCATCGACAGAGGCTTTATAGGGACTAGAAGCTTAACCAGTCAGTGGAGATAAACTCAGAGAAATGAGTATGCTCTTAAATTCAAACTATTAACCCAACCAATGGATGTGATAGACAGTGCTCTGTTTGAAGGCGAGATGACTCGACTACTACCAAAGATAACATATTTTCCTGTCCAGCTTTTTGGTTTTTTGATTTTTTTGGACTTTTTCAAATATTTTAAAAATCTTGAAAAAGAATAAATAGAGAGGTTCACTTTCTATTTATACTAATTCTTGACTTGAGAATGACTCACTAGGGTTGAATTCTCCTAGGGTTATTAGAATCTCCTAGAGAATTCAACCCTAGTGAGTCATTGTCAAGTCAAGAATTAGTATAAATAGAAAGTGAGCCTCTCTATTTATCACACACTCACTCACACTCAGTTGTAGTGCATAGATGAGTAAGAATAAGTTCCTGGGGCTAGAGAGAAAGAGGGTACTACTGTCGGGATATCATCTTACTATTTTTGGGGCTTTATTATTTGGTGTTGATTCTATATTTGAGGAATTTGTGGGATTTTCTCCTTTATGGTTTCCCTAGGCAAAATATTTGTGTTCATTGTCTTATGTGTTTGAATGTTGTTCTTGTTATTCTCTCAGTTAAGATCCTAAGTTAATGCTAGCTTACATGATAAAAATATAACATGGTATCAGAGCTAACCTGAGAAGAAGACACTATGCAGCTGCAGAAACTAGGGATGCCTACTTTTTGGATTTCTCTCCATAGATTTTCAGCAAAATAAGGTTGGACTAAGTTGGATTTAGAGTGTGTGATAAATAGAGAGGCTCACTTTCTATTTATACTAATTGTTGACTTGACAATGACTCACTAGGGTTGAATTCTCTAGGAGATTCTAATAACCCTAGTGCTCCAGAACTATGGGTACTTTAACCCTTGAACAATAGGAGGGTTACCCATAATGACTTGACATGACTTGTTTACATTGTAGAACCTCCCAATAGGAACATCAAGGCATGACATGACTCAAATACATTATAGACGTTTCTCGGAATAAACGTCGGGGTACAAGACATAATATATACAAGTGAATACATTCCAAAGTTACAAATACATCAACAAATAATGCATGTTTTTAGGGATGATCTTGGAAACATCAAAGGTACAAAAATGGACCATGCGGTCCAAAGAGTCTGCATAGGGACAGGAAAGGCCGTAAATGTGTGATCCACCATGTGTGGTAAAATCAGATGTAACAGATGCCCCCTAATGTGTGAGGTTAGAGGGTTGATACGATGGCTGAAATACATTACAAGTCCATCCCAGAGGTGGAGTGATGAAGAACGAGGTGGAAGAGCCAACCATGCAACAGTATAATACAATAATCAAACTCTGCACATGAATGCAAGTACATACAGTAGTCTTGGATATATAAGAGTACAATGTCCATGAATAGGCATGATACCAAATATGACATGTGTGGTCATCACCATGTATAATCTAGATAGATCAGAATCTCCACGATTAAGATATACAAAGGATCACGATCTCCATGAAAGATGAAGATATACAATAGATCAAGATCTCCATAATGGCTAAAGATATCTGACATACACTAGAATCAAGTCATGAGAGCTGAAATCTCATGAACAATAGCACGATCAAGGAGGTAGCATATATGAAATGCCACCAATCTATAATGTCTTCTACACAATCCACTACAAGTACATGTCCTACTATGTGAATATAGGTGTCGAGGTCGAACATAGTAGTCCATCATCTAATTACCGATCGTTGATGTATACCATTGATAGACGCAAGATCACCCACCAATAATGAAAATGGGAATCAAGGTACTAGAGTGCAAACTAACAAGTGTGAATAAATGTGTTGAGGTTGAACACTTTAAAGAATCCATCGATCAGGGGATATTGATGTATTCTAGAAACTGTCGATGGCGAGAGAACTTGCCACTAATGACTACAAGTCTCAAGGAACTCAAAATGACTCTAGATTCCTATCCCAAAATAAATGATCTAAATTCGTGGGGATGAAATCCGCTGGAGGGAGTTCATTAAGGCATCCCTCATCATCCAGCATGAGGTACTCAACAAAGTTGTATAATGTGGAAGGACTCGATCATAATGTCCATGAACCAGTATCAGTACTGGGAATGGCTGACATACAAAGTCAAGAGAACTGAGGAATGGACAACTCAGGTTTCAACTTCCTTTGAACAAGAGTATAAAAGGAAAATGGTGACTAAATGTAGGTAGCATAGACTCAATATACAAAACTGAGACATCTCTGTGACACAGGAGGCATCGACAGAGGCTTTATAGGGACTAGAAGCTTAACCAGTCAGTGGAGATAAACTCAAAGAAATGAGTATGCTCTTAAATTCAAACTATTAACCCAACCAACGGATGTGATAGACAGTGCTCTGTTTGAAGGCGAGATGACTCGACTACTACCAAAGATAACATATTTTCCTGTCCAGCTTTTTGGTTTTTTGATTTTTTTGGACTTTTTCAAATATTTTAAAAATCTTGAAAAATAATAAATAGAGAGGCTCACTTTCTATTTATACTAATTCTTGACTTGACAATGAATCACTATGGTTGAATTCTCCTAGGGTTATTAGAATCTCCTAGAGAATTCAACCCTAGCGAGTCATTGTCAAGTCAAGAATTAGTATAAATAGAAAGTGAGCCTCTCTATTTATCACACACTCACTCACACTTAGTTGTAGTGCATAGATGAGGAATAAGAAGTTCCCGAGGCTAGAGAGAAAGAGGGTACTACTGTCGGGATATCATCTTACTATTTTTGGGGCTTTACTATTTGGTGTTGATTCTATATTTGAGGAATTTGTGGGATTTTCTCCTTTATGGTTTCCCTAAGAAAAATATTTGTGTTCATTGTCTTATGTGTTTGAATGTTGTTCTTGTTATTCTCTCAGTTAAGATCCTAAGTTAATGCTAGCTTACATGATACAAATCTAACATGGTATCAGAGCTAACCTGAGAAGAAGACACTATGCAGCTGCAGAAACTAGGGATGCCTACTTTTTGGATTTCTCTCCATAGATTTTCAGCAAAATAAGGTTGGACTAAGTTGGATTTAGAGTGTGTGATAAATAGAGAGGCTCACTTTCTATTTATACTAATTCTTGACTTGACAATGACTCACTAGGGTTGAATTCTCTAGGAGATTCTAATAACTTTAGTGCTCCAAAAATGTGGGGACTTTAACCCTTGAACAATAGGAGGGTTACCCATAATGACTTGACATGACTTGTTTACATTGTAGAACCTCCCAATAGGAACATCAAGGCATGACATGACTCAAATACATTATAGACATTTCTCGGAATAAACGTCGGGGTACAAGACATAATATATACAAGTGAATACATTCCAAGTTACAAATACATCAACAAATAATGCATGTTTTTAGGGATGATCTTGGAAACATCAAAGGTACAAAAATGGACCATGCGGTCCAAAGAGTCTGCATAGGGACAGGAAAGGCCGTAAATGTGTGATCCACCATGTGTGTTAAAATCAGATGTAACAGATGCCCCCTAATGTGTGAGGTTAGAGGGTTGATACGATGGCTGAAATACATTACAAGTCCATCCCAGAGGTGCAGCGATGAAGAACTAGGTGGAAGAGCCAACCATCCAACAGTATAATACAATAATCAAACTCTGCACATGACTGCAAGTACATACAGTAGTCTTGGATATATAAGAGTACAATGGCCATGAATAGGCATGATACCAAATATGACATGTGTGGTCATCACCACGTATAATCTAGATAGATCAGAATCTCCACGATTAAGATATACAAAGGATCACGATCTCCATGAAAGATGAAGATATACAATAGATCAAGATCTCCATAATGGCTAAAGATATCTGACATACACTAGAATCAAGTCATGAGAGCTGAAATCTCATGAACAATAGCACGATCAAGGAGGTAGCATATATGAAATGCCACCAATCTATAATGTCTTCTACACAATCCACTACGAGTACATGTCCTACTATGTGAATATAGGTGTCGATGTCGAACATAGTAGTCCATCGTCTAATTACCGATCATTGATGTATACCATTGATAGACGCGAGATCACCCACCAATAATGAAAATGGGAATCAAGGTACTAGAGTGCAAACTAACAAGTGTGAATAAATGTGTTGAGGTTGAACACTTGAAAGAATCCATCGATCAGGGGATATTGATGTATTCCAGAAACTATCGATGGCGAGAGAACTTGCCACTAATGACTACAAGTCTCAAGGAACTCAAAATGACTCTAGATTCCTATCCCAAAATAAATGATCTAAATTCGAGGGGATGAAATCCGCTAGAGGGAGTTCATTAAGGCATCCCTCATCATCCAGCATGAGGTACTCAACAAAGTTGTATAATGTGGAAGGACTCGATCATAATTTCCATGAACCAGTATCAGTACTGGGAATGGCTGACATACAAAGTCAAGAGAACTGAGGAATGGACAACTCAGGTTTCAACTTCCTTTGAACAAGAGTATAAAAGGAAAATGGTGACTAAATGTAGGTAGCATAGACTCAATATACAAAACTGAGACATCTCTGTGACACAGGAGGCATCGACAGAGGATTTATAGGGACTAGAAGCTTAACCAGTCAGTGGAGATAAACTCAGAAAAATGAGTATGCTCTTAAATTCAAACTATTAACCCAACCAACAGATGTGATAGACAGTGCTCTGTTTGAAGGCGAGATGACTCGACTATTACCAAAGATAACATATTTTCCTGTCCAGCTTTTTGGTTTTTTGATTTTTTTGGACTTTTTCAAATATTTTAAAAATCTTGAAAAAGAATAAATAGAGAGGCTCACTTTCTATTTATACTAATTCTTGACTTGACAATGACTCACTAGGTTTGAATTCTCCTAGGGTTATTAGAATCTCCTAGAGAATTCAACCCTAGTGAGTCATTGTCAAGTCAAGAATTAGTATAAATAGAAAGTGAGCCTCTCTATTTATCACACACTCACTCACACTCAGTTGTAGTGCATAGATGAGGAAGAAGAAGTTCCTGGGGCTAGAGAGAAAGAGGGTACTACTGTCGGGATATCATCTTACTATTTTTGGGGATTTACTATTTGGTGTTGATTCTATATTTGAGGAATTTGTGGGATTTTCTCCTTTATGGTTTCCCTAGGCAAAATATTTGTGTTCATTGTCTTATGTGTTTGAATGTTGTTATTCTTATTCTCTCAGTTAATATCCTAAGTTAATGCTAGCTTACATGATAAAAATATAACATGGTATCAGAGCTAACCTGAGAAGAAGACACTATGCAGCTGCAGAAACTAGGGATGCCTACTTTTTGGATTTCTCTCCATAGATTTTCAGCAAAATAAGGTTGGACTAAGTTGGATTTAGAGTGTGTGATAAATAGAGAGGCTCACTTTCTATTTATACTAATTCTTGACTTGACAATGACTCACTAGGGTTGAATTCTCTAGGAGATTCTAATAACCCTAGTGCTCCAGAACTGTGGTGACTTTAACCCTTGAACAATAGGAGGGTTACCCATAATGACTTGACATGACTTGTTTACATTGTAGAACCTCCAAATAGGAACATCAAGGCATGACATGACTCAAATACATTATAGACATTTCTCGAAATAAACGTCGGGGTACAAGACATAATATATACAAGTGAATACATTCCAAAGTTACAAATACATCAACAAATAATGCATGTTTTTAGGGATGATCTTGGAAACATCAAAGGTAAAAAAATGGACCATGCGGTCCAAAGAGTCTGCATAGGGACAGGAAAGGCCGTAAATGTGTGATCCACCATGTGTGGTAAAATCAGATGTAACAGATGCCCCCTAATGTGTGAGGTTAGAGGGTTGATACGATGGCTGAAATACATTACAAGTCCATCCCAGAGGTGGAGTGATGAAGAACCAGGTGGAAGAGCCAACCATCCAATAGTATAATACAATAATCAAACTCTGCACATGACTGCAAGTACATACAGTAGTCTTGGATATATAAGAGTACAATGGCCATGAATAGGCATGATACCAAATATGACATGTGTGGTCATCACCACGTATAATCTAGATAGATCAGAATCTCCACGATTAAGATATACAAAGGATCACGATCTCCATGAAAGATGAAGATATACAATAGATCAAGATCTCCATAATGGCTAAAGATATCCACAAGATATCTGACATACACTAGAATCAAGTCATGAGAGCTGAAATCTCATGAACAATAGCACGATAAAGGAGGTAGCATATATGAAATTCCACCAATCTATAATGTCTTATACACAATCCACTACGAGTACATGTCCTACTATGTGAATATAGGTGTCGAGGTCGAACATAGTAGTCCATCGTCTAATTACCGATCATTGATGTATACCATTGATAGACGTGAGATCACCCACCAATAATGAAAATGGGAATCAAGGTACTAGAGTGCAAACTAACAAGTGTGAATAAATGTGTTGAGGTTGAACACTTGAAAGAATCCATCGAT
>LPNX010119007.1:536011-556207 GCA_001517045.1 Pseudotsuga menziesii
CTTAACGAGTCAGTGGAGATAAACTCAGAGAAATGAGTATGCTCTTAAATTCAAACTATTAACCCAACCAACAGATGTGATAGACAGTGCTCTGTTTGAAGGCGAGATGACTCGACTAATACCAAAGATAACATATTTTCCTGTCCAGCTTTTTGGTTTTTTGATTTTTTTGGACTTTTTCAAATATTTTAAAAATCTTGAAAAAGAATAAAAGTTCTTTATAGTTACAGACTATGAGGAGATGAGTGTCAAGGGGCAAACAAATTAGTTCTAAGTAGCGGAACGTACCTATGCTCAATGCAAGGAAACATGTGTAGGATAATGACACTCGTGGGAAAGTCCCCTCCTGGTAAAAAATGGGGAATTAAGCTGCAAAAGATATGTAAAATGGCTCTACTTGGCTAGACATGAGACAAGCTTGGGCTATATAGCTGATAATCAAAGTCAAGGAAGCTGGATTAAGGCTCAATAAGGAAAGCAAAACTCATGATAATGCAATTACAACTTGACATAAGGGAGTCCTGGGAAAAAGGCCAGCAAAAAGATCAAGAGGAGTATGAAGCTCTTGCGCGAAGTCATGGTGATACTATAAAAAGGACTCCCACACCCTAAAGGAAAAATGTCGGCATGGGCGCCAAATGCAAAACATGAGCTAAATAGGGCACCCATGTATGGTCAAGCTCTACCATTCACATCATGTCACTTCTAAAAGCAACACGGAGGTTCCATGACAAGATAGAATGGGTTCGTACCTAAGGTTATAATGAAATGGTCATAAGTTCATGCAAAGTGTAGATGGATGTGAAACCTAACCTATATTCTAGTTTAGACATAATACCTAAAATCGACATGAACGATTCAAAACCATTGTCAAACGGTGCTCAAAATGGACTCCTACATCATCAAATTAGTCCAAAACGGTCCAAATGGTCAGAAACAGTAAAAAACTATAGAAAGTGGGTTAAAAATTTCAAAAATTTCAAAAATTCCATATCATTTGAAATTTTTACCCATTTGAGCTCAAAACTTCCAACGTGAATTCCAGGAGCATCGTCCGACGAAATTTGACACCGTTTGTTCCAGGTAACTCCTCATGTCCTCCTCTTCCCATTTCATACAAATTGTTTTAGTTTCCATGGTCAATTTTATTTTCTAGGCCAATCTAAAGTAGGCATTTTGACCCACATGAATATCAAGGTTTTTTCCACATATAGGGCTAGCCATACGTAGAAAAACCTCCCAAAACCTCATACATACATGGTTGTTTTGCAAACAGTCACGTATGCAGCCTCACATAAGGATTTTTAAGGTAAACAATGACCAAAAATCATGTTTTATGTGCAGGATGGTTCTAGAATGGAGGGAGAGGGAACATGGTGATGTAGAAGAGATTGTTCAAGGTGACTTAATGGCCCAACAAGCTCTACGTGCATGCGGTTTGTATAAGTTTTGGTGTCTTGGTAACCTGAGGGACAAACCAAGATTCCTAAAGATGCGAGTGGATTACTGGGATCCAAAATCAGAGTCTTTTCACATTGATGGGATGTATCTTAGCATAGAGATTAAAGACATATATTTTATTACTAGATTATCTCGATGAGGAGAGGTGGTAAACCTATGATATCGCGGGCCTAGAGGTGGCCTGACTATTGATGAGTAGATTGCGGTGTACTGCTTTCTAGACATGAACAAGGTTGGGATTCAAATCCCGACAAACTCAATCCAGGTGTTGGGACTGAAGGCCATATTATTGGCACTCTGGAGGATAGTCGTTCTAGCTTCACTCCACCAAGCCTCATGGCCATTGATGTTCTATGCGGTGGAGTGTATGAGACCCATAGTGTAGAACTGGAGCATTGCGCTTTTAAGTGACATGAAGCAACATATCAGTGACTGCAAGATGGGAAAGGTAAGAAACTTTAGTTTCAGTAGCATACTGAGCATGTTCTTCTTTGAGCATGTACTACCCAACGACGTTGGGAAAATTTTATGCGTGGACTGGGCAGAGGTAGAGTGGCTAACCCCTACCTAGTGGAATTCTTTCCATGCTAGTGATAGATCATTGCCATTGATGACCAAGCCTATGTAGGGATATATTTTTTGGGATATTCAGACATGCCCCTACCACCAAGAGTAGCATATGGTGACATAGGTAACGAATCCAAAACCCTGTTTTTAAGTTTTTTTGAATGATTAATTTTTTTTTGTGTTTTTTGATATATTGACTCAAAAGACATGTTTTGGTGTGGTGACACATAGTGACAATCTGTCATGTGTATGTAGATGTTGGACAACAATGACCTAATGGTTTACCTCATCATAAACGGAGGGGAAGAGGAGATGACATCATGGTTGTGGATGCGGAGCGGACGCTCCAAAGCATCCACACAAACTTTGTATGCTTGACACAAAGGGTACCTATGGTGCAAGTCAAGGAATTTCCTGAGGCCATGTAGTGCTAGGTGGTTGGTGTACCATAGGCATGGGTTTAATTATTTCGATGGCTATCTAGAGTCGTTGGGTGCTACCATGATCAGAACCCCCCTCCTCCTATTCAGGCTTGGAGACCTGAGAGTGTTTCATTTTTGTACTATCGTGTATTATATTTTGGTGGCTCGAAAGCCCCAATTTTGTATTATGACATCACATTTTGGATGTTTAATGAAATTTTTTTATAATGATCAATTTTATTTATTTACATGTGTGTAAAAATGTATGTTTGTGATATGCTTATGGTCTATGAAATAAACGCCAATCTAACACATAGTTAGCATATGAGTCAGCAACTTGATTAAAAATTCTTAAAACATGTATGTATGTTATGTTCTCAAATTACTGTTCTAGCAATCTCACACGTAAGAATCTTCATAATAATGTCGGATCCCTAATACAATACAAGCCATTAAGCTATGAAATCACTAACTGAAAATCAAGACGTACCTCAAGAGAGAGAACACCATGTGAAATGGCATCTCGCAATAACTCAATAATGGAACTATATTCAGCAACATTGTTCAAAGAAGGCCGTAAACATACGCCTCCTGAAGACAATACTTGACCCGTAGGAGTATAAATCACCTAGGCAGCATAAGTTGATTTTTGATTGTGACGGCTAGCACCATCAGTGAATCCTATGTAAGAAAAAGACTCCATCGACATATTCCATAAGAAACGAAAGCTAATCAAAAAACCTGATCACCATAAGAAAACCTAACTATGCAAAAAATTGTACAATAATATACAATAATCAGCCCTGGCTGAAGATCATGAATAGTATTTTTTAAGATAGAGCTCATTTCTAGGCTCTTCCAAGACTATCCCTTCATAATCCACTAGCTCATAGGCGCCCTTCTCTAACACATGTTTGACTATGACCCCCAGACTCTGCAAGCACTATCAGACAGCACCCAAGAAAAGCACTAAGGTAAAAGAGACCTAATGCACTAATCCCAAAGAAAAAAATAGAAAATGAAATGACAAGAACATTCTCAAAAAAATTGAACTAAAAAGCGTCTCTCATCAAATACAGAGGTGTATATAGACTCCAGAAGCATCTAAGAAGACTCAACAATAATCCAAACTCACCCAGCAACACTTAATCTTCCCCCAAAAGGCAAAACTGATGGCATATGTGACTGTGTGTAGAAAACCCATGTATATACATGGATATTCCAGTGAAAACCACGTGTACACATGATTGTGAAGACAAAACTCATGTACAGGAAGAAAAAGAGATAAAAAAGAAGGTAAATAGATAAGCTGAGACAAAATTTACTCCTATCAGACATTACTAGGAAAACATGCCCCTGGACTCGACTCAGAAATAGAGAAATCAGGGCACTTCAACAACATTGAATGCTGATAAAACCCCAAAAGGAAATGACTAGGAACTCCCCAGCGGAGTTTCCAATTCTATTACAGATAAAAAATCCTATGGCTTGGGGTACCACAACAAACAAAGTAACTGTAGAAATCAATCCTTTCCCATATGCAAGAGAAATAAAACATCTAACACTAAAGGATCTCGAAACATACCTTATTCCAGATGGTTGATGTAGTTCCCCATTGAGCTTTTCCAATCTCGCTTGTATTAGTAATTTGCTCTCTCAACATTCAAAAAACAAAAAAAGCATGCTATATAATGGTGTTAGACCTACTCTAGCATATATAATCAATAACATATAAGCATTTAAAAGCATCCATGGATTCAATATTCATTTAAATACACATTATTGGACAGGAAAATATATTTCTATTAATATAAATTAGAGATTACAATAGTGACAACCTCTGTCGGCATGTCTGCGAACTGGAGAAACTGAGTCCTCCACCACTTCAATCCTCCATATCTCGATAGTAAGCTCACAAGAAAATGCAAGCTTGGGAAGAACACAGAGTGCTCCAAGGGACAAAGGGATGTAGACTCAAGTATAAGCTCTTGCAACAATGGACTTTAGTTTTCGTGCTCTTCAATTCCTTCCCTTCAATGTATCCAAAGGGTTCCTTATATAGTGCTTCAATGGGGCAATGGAAGGTCAAATACGAGTGATCTCAAGTCATATGGAAGGCCAAGAGACAAGTGACTTGGATCCACATCAAGGAAAACTCCAAAACCATTTGGCCTTTTGCACACATCCCGATGTATGCGGGTTTGAGGGTTATATCCGTGTATATACGTGAGAATAGGTTTAAAAGTCGCGTATGGAAAATAATGCATGTTTTTAGGGATGGTATTGGAAACATCAAAGGTACAAAAATGGTCCATGGGGTCCAAAGAGTCTGTAGAGGGACATGGAAGGCCATAAATGTGTGATCCACCATGTGTGGTAAAATCAGTTGTAACACTGAGTATGAGGCATTTCTTCTAGGGTTGGAAACCGCTAAAGACATGGGGATAAAGATGTTGGACATAAAAGTTGATTCAGACTTAGTTGTCCTCCAGATTAGGAATCAATATAAATGAAAAAATGATAGAATAAGGAAGTATAGAAATGCCATATGGGATACCATGGAATGGTTTGATGCACTTAACATTGAAAAGATCCCTAGGGAAATGAATGGGTTAGCATACAAGTTGGTGGTAGAAACATCCACCCTCTAGCTTTCAGATGAAATGATTAATGGAAATGGAAAAATGGAAATTAATTTTAGACCTTCAATTCTAGATAATGTAGATCACTAACAGGTCATTGAAGATGATGAGCAACTCTTGAGATTCATCCATAATCTCCAATAGTTTGAAGGTTCCAAGATCAGTTATCAGCAGGATGGTAAAGAGTATCAGGAATGCGAGGATAATGAAAGGAATCATATCCTGAGTAGCCTTATAGATTTTGAAAATCTGTTTGATCAACAGGATCATCATAAAAACAAAAAAGAAGCAATAAAAATTGGGGATTATATGGAAATAAACATAGGAAGTGATAAAGACCCCAAGTTAATAAAAATTGGAAAAGGTAGTTCAAAAAAGGAAAGGAACAATTTGATTAACTTAATCAAAGAATATAGAGATGTGTTTTCCTTTAGTTATGATGAGATTAAATCCTATTGGGAAGATTTGTTCCAACAAACCATTCCCCTCACAGAAGAGGCTCAGGAGTTCAAGCCTTTTCGACAAAAACTTAGTCGAATACATCCTAAGTTGGCCCCCATTGCATAAGGATCTTCAAAAGATGTTAGCAGCAGGGATCATAGCACCTACAAGAAATTCATCTTGGTTCTCCAACTTAGTTGTTGTGAGAAAGAATAATGGGTCAATTCGAATATGTATAGATTTCAAAAATCTGAATACATCATTCCTTAAATATAATTACCCATTTCTCGACATAGAGACATTGCTTCAAAGAGTAACGAGATCAGGAATGATGTCCATTTTAGATGGTTTTTCCGGTTATAACGAGGTGTTGGTAAATAAATATGATCAACATAAAACTACATTCAGCACACCTTGGGGAACCTATAAATTTTTAAGAATGCCTTTTGGATTATTAAATGCCGGTGCCACCTTCCAAAGAGCCATGTATTTTGGTTTCAAAGAACTTATAGGAAAAATAATCTAAATATATCAAGATGACTTAACTGTTTTCTCAAAAGAAATATTTGACCACATAAGTCATCTTAGGTAGGTTTTCATAAGATGTCAAAAATATAGTATTTCTTTAAAAACCCTACCAAGTCAATCTTTGGGGTTAATGAAGGCAAGTTGTTGGGACACATCATTTCTAAGGATGGTGTCAAAGTTGATCCTGAGAAAATTGAAGCCATTAAGAAAGACCCGTTGCCTCATATTCTTAAAGCTCTCCAGTCTTTCAATGGTCATATTAATTTTATAAGGAGATTCATCCACAAATTTAGCAAAATTAATGACTCCTCTACAAAAATTGTTAAAGAAAGATGCTAAATTTGAGTGGACAGATGAAGGGAAATATGATTTCAAGTCTATAAAAGATTCCATATCCAAGTCCCCAGTATTGATCAGTCCAGATTATTCCAAGGAATTTCAAATATTTTCCTTTGCCTCAGAGGACACCCTTGCTGGTGTTTTGCTTCAAAAGAATAAGGAGTGAAAAGAGAAACCTACAGTCTTTATGAGTAGAGCCTTGCAACATTCATAGTTGAAGTATACCACCATGGAGAAATAGGATTATGCTCTTTTCAAGTCCCTTAAACATTTTAGAACTTATGTAGGATACTCCAAAATCATTGGGTATGTAACCCATGCAGCTGTCAAGGATATCATGTCTCAACAAGATTGTCTAGGAATTAGGCATAAGTGGGTTTCAAACATTCAAGAGTATGATTTAGAGATAAAACCTACTAAGTTAATTAAGGGACAAGGTCTTGAAAATATTTTGACCCAAGGAAATGGAAAATCCTTAGGAATAATATTCTAGAATATTGATCCAGAACAAAGTGTATCAGATGAGGTTAAGAGATTAGAGCAGCACCCTTGGTATACCGACAACATCTTTTTCCTCTGTAACCTTACATGATCTGATGACCTACTTGGCCATAAAAGAAGAGCATTAAGGTTAAAATAAACTAAGTATTGTTTAACAAAAGATGGTTTGGGTTGGAGAAACCCTGATGGTTTAATACTTAGATGTGTCGATGAACCTGAGTCCAAAAAACTCATGGTTGAGTTGCATACAGGATTTTGTGGTGGACATTTTTCAACAAGAACAACCGCCCATAAAATCCTTAGAGCAGGCTACTATTGATCGAACCTCTTTTTATATGTGCACAAGTCTATCCGATTTTCCCCCCAGTGTCAGTTGTTCACTAGAAAGAAACAAATGAAAGCCTTTCCTTTAAACCCAAGAATAGTCCAAGCCCCTTTCTAGCAGTGGGGGCTTGATTTCATCAGTAAGTTCAAGGATAACTCAAGCAATGGTTATTATTGGATACTAATTGCCACTGATTATTTCACCAAGTGGGTAGAGGAAATACCCACCAAGAAGGAAATCAATGCTGTAGTCATGGATTTCTTAGAAGATAAGATTATCACAAGATTTGGTGTTCCAACTATAATCATCACAAATAATGGATCGTTCTTCGTTTCCTCTACGATGTCATCCTTTTGTTTCAAGTACGGCATTTTACTATCCCATTCATCTAACTATTATCCCCAAGAAATGGTCTAGCTAAGTCAAGTAATAAAAACTTAATGACCATAATCAAGAAAAATATGGGTGATAATAAAAAGGCGTGGGATAGAAAGATCAAGTTTGCATTATGGGCTGATAGAATCACAAAGAAAAGTTCAACCGGGAGGATCCCTTTTGAACTTATTTACGGCCTAGATCTCACCTTTCCTATCCACTTAAAGCTTCTGGTGTATTAGCTTCTCTAGGCCTTTAGCTCAGATCAGGATGCCATTCAGAACATAATCAACTAGTTGATCGAGTTAGATGAGAGTAGAAGAAATTCCCTTGACCAAAGTATCAGAAATTTAGACAAAGTCAAGAGAAACTTTGATAGATCTACCCAGCTTGGATCCTTTCAAGTAGGTGACACAGTCTTGCATTGGGACAAACGGTAGGAGAAACTTGGGAAACACAGAAAGTTTGATAGCTTATGGTTGGGGCCATATATCATTGATGAAGTAGCAGGAACAAACACTTTCTATCGAAATGACCTAGAAGGAGAAAGGTTAAGCCTACAAGTGAATGGATTTCTCCTCAAGATGTTCTTTGTTGAGATGGTTTGATTCTTTTATTGGCATCGATGGTTTTAGGGCCAATTTATAAACCTTGTCGTGCATGTATTTTTAAATTTCATGTATCATATGGTTGTATTATAGATGTTTTGTACCATGGCACTAACCTTGAAATTTTTCTTTCGTATATTAGTCTTGTAAAATATTGATTTTTTGTACATCATAGGCTAATTCTATACATTAATCTACTTTACAGTTGATTTCTTTTATATACATGTTATTGATAAGCTTTAATTGCTATGCAAAACCCAGAGATTCCAGAGTTATCACATCCTCGTCTTTGATCAAAAGACTAGTCAGAGCATGTGTCCCTGGATGGAGCCATATGTTACTACCTAAGTTGTACTTAGTGGTTTTCTATCAAGTGATCTTGGTGAACCGGAGAAATATGATCTGTTCCAACTTTAGAAGACCTTCAGAATTGCTTCTGGGAAGTGCTTGTTGTACTATATAACATGTTCATACCTTGTAGAGGAGTTGTAATAAAATGTTCTAGCATGATAGTGTCTGTAAAAGACTTGGTCTCCTGGAATTTATTTGTCAATCCGATGAACCCGAAGTGCTTTTTCTCTTGGTTATTATTGGTTTTTGAATAAATGACTGATAATTTCTGAGTTTTTCACTCAATACCTCCAAAGTTGGGGTGGTTGGCTTGGAATTTAGGCCTATTGAGGTTATTAGAGTCTATTTGCCAATGTATAAACATGCTAGGCATTATGCTCGAGTCATATGAACATGTCTAACTCCCCCTAGGTTTTAATTTTTTTTTTAAGGTTTTTATTTTTCCAAAACTTAGGCTATTTTTTGATAGTCTAAACGGAAAAAATGGTTTTGTAATAAAAGTGGGCTCATAAATTAGTTTCAGCCATGGGGGTGCTTATTTTCTAACTCAGAGCACCCGGTAAACCCATAAACCCATGTTTCCTAAGTTTTGATTGATATTCCCATCACTCAGGTCAGAAAACCCTAAAAATCAAATATTGATTATTTTAATCAATAAATTAATTAAATAATGGAGAAACCCCAAATTCATAAATTAGTGGGATTTTCTCTGATTTGACTAAAATTAGTCTCATCGGCTTTGGACTGACTAGAGATGACCATTCCTTGATAGAAGGAGTTGATCTAGGTTGAATAGGGAGTGCACTACAACATGATTTCTTTGGATTTACACCCTCTCTCTCTCCTCCACACATGTGGGCTCAACTGGATGTGATTTGGTTGATGTTTTAGTTAACCGGTTGAGGTGTCAGTCCAATCAGCACTTCCATTTCCAGTTACACTCAATCATACTCAGATCAGACCTAGTTAAACTCAGATAAAGATCAGCTTGACTCCTCATGCAGCTTCAATCTCTCTCTCCTTGGGAATTGCGCCCCCTCTGGGCTAGGGTTCCAATTTTTGTTATAAATAAAGCACACTTTTCCTTTTCCAAGATAGTTAGAGTTGGATGAAGAGCTATTTCCATTGTAATATTGATATATTTTCATTGTGAATAAAGAATATTTGGAGGCTATACCCTGTAGTGCATGTGTTTATGTGGATTCCCAACATCATGCTGCTAATGTGGTAACTGCAAATTTTTTCCATTTTTTGTGCTCCTTTGTATTATGGATTCAAGGATTCAGTTGAATCAAGTAAGGGTGTAAACTAGGAAATTAAGATTACTTTCTCTTATTTATTCATATTATGTATGCTCAAGAATCTAAGTTATATGCTTAAATAAAAAAAAATTGCATGATCTTTCATTTTTTTGTTTCATACATTTATATCCAGATCTCATGAGGTGTTGTGAAAGCTTGTGTGATTTAGTTGCAGGTTCCCGATCGGATGAAGGTGTGTATCTAGATTTATTCCATTCCTTATCCAATAATCTCAAGACTCTATCCCTCGACGCTCCACAAAAGGGCCTCCTTTCAGCTTGTTCCATTCAAGCAACGAAACAACCTTCTCTCCTCTTACTCTCATTTTAAAAAATTAAATATTCTTGGTTGCTTTGTTTATGCATGAGATTCTAATTTATCATATGAAAAACATCTCATCAGATCTCATACATAATCATTCAAAAATCTATATCTTTGTTTTTCAAAAGTTTTTCATAAGCATCATAGATTTGGCATAAAGAAATCGTCTTTTGGATGGCATTTTAATTGAAATCTATAGCTCGCATGCATTATATTTTTATTTCATGATTTAAAAGATAAATCCATAATTGCACATCATATTCTCTTCCCAAAATGCAATCCAATATCGCAAGGAAATCTTGCTTTCCTTGGTTCCTTTTTCACCCTTTTTTAAACTAGTTTTAACTTAGTTGTTTTCGGTTAAAAGTGGGCTGGACCAAAGGTATTTTCAAAGTTATTTTTTGGGATATTTTATTTTAATAATATTGTTGGTTTTTAGTAGGTATAACAAAAAATTGGAGGAGGTGTTGTCTGAAAAGTGACTTTTGGGCCATCCGGAACCCCCCAGGGGTCTCCCCATTTCCTGAAATCTTTGATTTTTTCACTTTGTAAGATATTGGGTTAATTATGTATAAGAAAAAGGAATTATATCCATTTTATGATATTATAACCCCTGTTAATAAAAAAATATTTCGAATAGGCTCTTTCGAGCCCATTCCCCATCCCTCGTGGGGGGATTGACGTCCTTTTTTTTCTTTTTTGCATTTTTCCTATTTATTGATCTAGATTAGTTTCATTTATGAAAAATAGTGTAATTTGATTAATTTCATCATATATTCCATATTATAAATTCAAATTAACTTGAATACTTACCCCACGAATCTCAATTGGACCGAAATAAGAAAGAGGATCGTGGTAGATTTAATTAGAGAACCTATGGTTTGTTTTATTTTTTCTACTTCATTATTTACTATGTCTTTATGCAAGCAATAATTTAAAATAAGCCCCTCCTTTATTCCCCAATTTAGGTCCACTTGGACCGAAAGAGGTTCCTGGAGGGTTTTCTTTTTTAGTAAAAACACATCGATCAAAACTTACTAAAAATTACAAAGACTCCGATGTGTATGCTCTGCATTTTGGCTGCGGTTCATCCGATCAATCAAGATGAATGAAAAGCAACATGAGTGACTATATTAATTAGGTGTCACCTTCCCCAATTAACCACCATCGGGCGAAAATCCAACGCCTCGATCAAACTGTAAATGGTGGAAAAATACCCAAAGGAAGTGGGAACTACTGGACAGTGACCTCAAGGCGCCGATATCTATTACACCCTAGAGGGTGTATTATAAACAAAGCCTCAGAGATTCCATTCATCCCACACATTCCTTGTGGGTAGCCGTGAAGTTTTTATTTTTGGACATACTCCAAGTACCCCTCGGGCATATCTGGAGTCCCTTTTCACCTAATTTAATCCACTCATTTTTCATATTAACTTAAATTGTACCAAGAGACAATTGAAAAACATTCACTCCAAGAAAATTCAAGCACATATAATCATTTTGCGACTCCATTTTAATGTAGAAATTGAACCCAAGTGATAGAACAATTACACTCACAAAATTACTAATCAAACATGCAAAATTAACATTAGAGGAGCCTTGAAATTGGAGCATAACACTAATATGTATTGAATAAGTGTACAATAGAAAACCTTGTGAAGTAATAGGCTGCTGAAATATATGATTACATGATAGATTCGAATGCATAAGGATGCCATTCAAAATAGTCAAAAAGTAGGCCTACTAAATCTTGTCAAATCCCCCATAGGTGCATAAAGCAGTTTCCAAATCAACTAGGATGCTCACGAATTGGAAAATTCAAGTAGGAAAGATAATAAGGGATGGAAAGACAACTCATACATTCTTTTATTATGATAAAAAAATGGAGGATGATGTGGGAAAAAAACAAGTCAACTACACCTAGTCTAGCTTTTCCTTTTGCCTTAATTCTCAATAAAACAGGCAGCTTTACAGAAAAAACAAATATGTGCTTTGGAGGATCTGGAATAAAGAAGACATGCTAAATATGGTTTCCAAGAGGTTTTCTAAGCACTCCATGACTTATTTTTAGCAAGTGTTGACTTCTATGACATGTAGAAGGAAACTAGCATAGAGTGGAACCTAGGAGACTAGGTAATAAGACAAAATTGATTTAATTAATGTATAAGGTAGGTAACTATGGGTTGATTATTCTAAAAGACCCCCTTAAGCCTAAATTTATGAGTAAATATCAGAAAACTATAGGGCCTAGCAACAAGGCATAGTCACCCTTTACATACTGCTTGTCCATACAAATAAGGAAAGAGGCAAAAACCTAGTGGAAAAATCCTCCCTTAAACATGGACAATAAAACAAAATTTGAAAATATTGTCATAAATCATGCTTCACAACATGATCATTAATACCCATTAGTGATTTGATATTGATGAATGTGTTCTCATAAAAAACTTTGGTGAAGATGTCTGCTACTTGTTTTGAAGATGCACAAAAGAGTAGATGAATGGTGCCATCATGCACAAGCTGTCTGATGTAGTGCATATGGATATCAATGTGTTTGGTTCACTGTCTCTGAACTGGATCATTGTAGAATCGAATAGTGCTCTGATTATCACAGTAGATAATAGTTGAAAACTCTGATTCAAAGCCACATTCTCCAAGTATTCCCTGCAACCACAAATATTGAGTTGCTGCATTTACATCTCTTCTATACTCTGCTTCTGTAGATGAGAGTGCTATGTCACTCTAATTCTTGCTTCGCCAACTGATTGGTCCTTCTACAAGCATGAAAACATATCCTGATGTTGACTTTTGATCTGTGTTGTCACCTACCCAATCACTTTCAGTAAACCCAATCAAATCAATATTAGATTTAGCTTTGTAGAAGATCCCATGAGTTCTTGTTCCTTGAACAAAGTTAAGGATACATTTGGCTGCTCTCCAATGGATCTCATGAGGCTGATCCATGTATCTTGAATCCACACTAACTGCATAATATATATGAGGTCGATTTTGTGTAAGATAAAGCAAACACCCAATCAACTACGTATAGAGTGTATTATTTACCATAGGAGAAGAACTTGCTTCTTCAAGATTAACTCTTGAAAGGAAAGGAGTCTTGCTTGGATTGAAATATTTCATGTTGAACTTGTTCAAAAAATATAAGGCATACTTGGACTGATGTACTTTGATTCCATGTTGGGATTGAGCAATTTCGAGACCCAAACATTGTCTCAACAATCCCAAATATGTCATAGAAAATGCATGGTTCATTGAATCCTTCAAGGAGGCAATCTCTTTCTTTGAAATTCCTGTAATCAGAAGGTCATCCACATACAATATGATAATCATAAAATAACCATGAATCATCTTTAAATAAACATTAGGATTAGACTTGCATCAAACAAAACTCAATGGTAGCAGAAAGCCATCAATCTTGGCATACCAAGCCCTCGGGGCTTGCTTGACCCCATACAATGATTTCTTTAACCTGCACACAAAAGATGGATTTGAAACAAACACTTCAGGTTTCTGCATGTAAATCTCTTCAGTGATATCTCCATTTAGGAAAGCACATTTCACATCCATGTGATGTACTTCCCACTACTTCGAAGTTGCAATGGCTAAAGCTAGCCTTATCGAGTCCATCTTTGCCACTGGTGCAAAGGTTTCATTATAGTCAATACCATGTACTTGTGAGTAGCCCTTAGATACCAATATTGCCTTTTATTTCAAATGAAAACCATTAGAATCAAACTTAGTCTTGAAAACCCATTTACATTGAACTAGCTTCCTCCCTGGGGGAAGATCAACCAGTTCCCAAGTGTTGTTCTTCTGCAGCGAGATGAATTCTTCTTTCATTGCTATTTTTAATCTTGGATCATGTTTTGCATATTCACATGTCTATGGATCTAATTCAACCATAAGATAGCACTTGTCATCAAATAAGGGATCTTTCATACACAGGGCACTCTGAAACTGAGATCTAGTCCTCCTAGTGTCACTAAGATTTCCAGCTAGTTCCCCAGTTGCATGAATGGTATTTTCTTCCCATTTTGGTCTTGTAGGACTGTTAGTATATGCAATCAAATCATCATTATTATAAATATCAGAATCAACAAACTCATTAGTCTCTCCACTTACAATCAATGGATCTGGTGGTGAAGAAGACTATGCAACTTCAATTGCTGCTAAGGGATCTTATTGGAACTGAACACTTATTTCAATGAAGGATTTGTTAGTGCTCAAGTTGATCAGCTTGTACCTTTTTGAATATTTAGAATACCCAAAAAATAGGTACTCTTGGCTTTGGGGCTGCAAGGCCTTTTTCTTTTCAGTTGGAATTCTATCCCAAGCCTTTGAGCCAAAAATCTTGAAATGGGTCACATCTGGCTTGTGCCCACTCCAAGATTCGAAAGGAGTTATACCATCAAGATGCTTATGAGGCACCCTATTCTAGATGTAGGATGTATATTTTATAGCCTTGGCCAAAACTTTGGTTGCAAAGTCTTAGCCTCTATTATGCAGGTTGCCATCTCCTTCAGTGATCTGTTCTTTCTCTTAGCAACACCATTTTGTTGTGGTGTGTAAGGGATTGAATGTTGCATCCGAATACCTACATATTTACAATAATAAATAAACTTAGACTTGACATACTCACCACCATTCTCAGAAATAAGGATCTTTAGTTTCCTCCCAAACTGGTTTTCAACCAAGGTTTTAAAGACTTTGAAGAGGTCAAAAACTTTAGACTTATGCTTTAGGAAGTGAACCCAAAAATACCTGGAAAATTCATCTATGAAGGTCAATGCATATTTGGCTTGACTTATGGACATATGAGGAAATGGACCAGCAATGTCACTCTGGATCAACTCAATAGGTGCATAGGTTCTCTCATGACTAGCTCTCTCAAATTTGTGCTCTCGGTGTTTTCCTAGGATACATCCTTGATAGACTCCCTTGGAAAACTTGATCTTTGGTAACCCTATTACCATATCTTTTTCACTCAAATCAGAAAGATACTTGCAGTTAATATGGCCAAATATTTCATGCCAAATCTTGCTTTCCTCATTAGCATGAATCAGAAGAGTGGAGGGGTTTGAGTAGGGTAGAAAATGGGAAAACATGTATACCTTCTAAGTGTGATCAACAACACCTTTTTCTATGACTTTACCATTCGAAATCTCTGTGATTTCAACATCATCAAGGGAGATGATGACCTTCTTTGGAGACCCAGTTTGAGTCATCTGATACACTGACAAGAGATTAGAGGCAAGAACTAGAACATACAACACATTATTGAACTTACCATGATCAAGATAAATCCTTCATTTCCCCAAACTATCAATGAGAGAGTCATCTCCCAAAACTATTGGTGGACCTTTCGACATGTCAAGAGAGGAGAATTCCTATTTTGTCAAAACCATATGTCTAGAATCTCTGGAGTCTATGATGAAGTTAGGTGAGCTTGATGTGCCATCAACCAAAGCATGTACTCTCTCTTTGTCTTCTGAATTTGATCCTCCTTCCCTCTTCTTTGAGAAATCAGGAAGGGAGATGTTATTCTTCTGCAGGATTTGGGTCAACATGTCAATTTGCTTCTTCATACAAGATCTCTCAGGATGATAGCCCTTACTGCAGTATGCACACTTTCTCATTTCTCCTTTGTTCTTCTTCTTCTGGAAGTTCTTCTTGGAGCCTTGGGGCTCCTCTTGAGACTTGTTCTTGTGTCTCTTTTGCTGAGGTGGATTTTTAGATTTTTCCTTTCTTTTTGACTCCACCCTTGAATCTCTAGCAACCAAAGCTTGGTCTTTGGAAGGTTTGATGGTTCCCATCATCACCAACTCATCTTGTTCTTGTGTGAGGGATTCCATGAAATTTGCAAGCTTAGGCATCTTCCAGGATCGAGCTGTCAACTTGGTGGCATGGAAGGTCGAAAAAGACACTGAATAGTTAGGGCCAAGCTTCGAGAGTATGGCCAAAACTAGTTTCTCTTCCTTCTTTTCAATCCCACACTATTTTAGCTGCAAAACAAGGGCTTTAAACTTGGAAAAATAGAGTTGCAAGGATTCGAAGCTACTGGGACTCAAGGATATCAACTCATTCTCGATTTGATGTCCTCTCATCTCATCTATCTTACCAAAAATCTATACAATATTATCTCACACTTCATTAGGTGATGTCAATCCATCAAGATGGAAGAGGTCTCTTGAAATTCTCAGAGACAAAATACCATAGGCCTCATCCCTCCTATTGTTCCATTTGATTTTCTCTGGAGCTGCATCAGGCTCTGCCTCAATTTCCATAGTAACCATATAGGGAACTTTCACTCTCAACAATATCTCCATCTCAACTTTCCATTGAAATAAATTAAATGGAGTCAAGATGATCTTCTGAGATTGGTCCATAGCTCAGAAACTATGCCCTTCAGTCAACAGAATATACTCCCAGTCAATATGTTGAACCTACAATAGCAATATGGAACGAGATAAATCAATATACAAAGGCTCTGATACCACGTGGAAATTGAACCCAAGTGATAGAACAATTACACTCACAAAATTGTTAATCAAACATGAAAAATTAACATCAAAGGAGACTAAAATTGAAGCATAACACTAATCTATATCGAATAAGTGTAAAATAGCCAACATTGTGAAGTAATAGGCTGCTGAAATATATAATTACATGAGATATTCAAATGCATAAGGATGCCATTTGAAATAGTCAAAAAGTAGGCTTAATAAATCTAGTCAAATCCCCCATATGTGCATAAAGTAGTTTCCAAATCCACTAGGATTCTTATGAATTGGAAAAGTCAAGTAGGCAAGATAATAAGGGATGGAAAGAAAACTCATACATACTTTTATTAGAAGAAAAGGATGGAGGATGATGTGGGAAAAAAACAAGTCAACTACACCTACTCTAGCTTTTCCTTTTACCTTAATTCTCAATAAAACAGGCAGCTTTATAGAAAAAGCAGATATGCGCTTTGGAGGATCTGGAATAAAGAAGACATGCTAAATATGGTTTCCAAGAGGTTTCCCTAGTGCTCCATGACTCAGTTTTAGCAAGTGTTGACTTCTATGACATGTAGAAGGAAACTAGCATAGAGTGGAATCTAGGAGACTAGGTAATAAGACAAAAATGATTTAATTAATGTCTAAGGTAGGTAACTATGGGTTGATTATTCTAACATTTAAAGCATTGGTTATTTGTTTAATTCTTTCGATATATATATTGTGTGTCATCATTGTGCTTACTTGTGTTTATTTGGTTTCCAAGAGGTTTCCCTAGCGCTCCATGACTCAGTTTTAGCAAGTGTTGACTTCTATGACATGTAGAAGGAAACTAGCATAGAGTGGAATCTAGGAGACTAGGTAATAAGACAAAAATGATTTAATTAATGTCTAAGGTAGGTAACTATGGGTTGATTATTCTAACATTTAAGGCACTGGTTATTTGTTTACTTCTTTCGATATATATATTGTGTGTCATCATTGTGCTTACTTGTGTTTATTTTTCATCCTGATATCTATGGTTCTCAATTGTTAATTTAAAACTCCTAAGAAACTTATTCAATTTAATACCATCATGCTAAAGTAATTATCCTTAGTAACTTAATAGGGTCTACCCCCCTTGGTTTTGTTAGAAGTTGAGCCTAGATGGAGGAGTCAAGAATAAGTTGACAGCCTTGACTTGAGACTTGCCCCCAAGGACACATCGAGTGGCTTGAATATTTGTGCCACGTCCCCCCCAGGTGTGTGAAAGGCAACAACAGGGGTAATTTGATAGTTATGCAGTTAAAACCATGGATGCCATATCTTTCGTTCTTACTACCAGAAACTTGGTTCTAACAGCTCTCCCTTGAACGCCTTGGGTGAGACTTTGTCTGCTCTATGGATGTTGCTGGGCAGGGTAAAACCTGTCTGGGACGGTGCTCAGGGAGATCACGCTAGTTGGTCATCGACAGAGTGAGAACCCCTGTTGATGAGGATTTCTTGGTGGGTTTTTGACAACAATGACTCTATAGGGGGCCCTCTTTTTCATAAACCAATTTTAACGAGTTTGAAAAAGAAGAAAAAGTATACTCATCACCCTTTTACTAGACTTTAAAAAGTATGTCAAAGGTATGGCAATGCTTGATACTTTTTCATCTTAGCCCAAAGTGTGAAAAAGATGAAAGAAACTCGTAACATAGCCATAATTTGTCATAAAAGTGACATGGATTCTTCAAAAATCAAGTTAAGATATTTTTGTTATAAAAAATATAGAAAATGAATGGTAAAAACCCTAAAAACTAAAATATTTTGATTTATTATTTAAATTAAAAACTAAAAATTGCTATAAAAAGGGGTGCATAGCAAAAAATATTACCATTGTGATTTTTACCATAGTAGAAGAGTGAAATTGTTGAAAATAGGCTGATTTGCAACTAAAGATTTCAGGAGTTCTGGAATGTCTCTACTCGAATTGCTTGAACCATGTAGGAGATAACCTTCATTCATTTGTTTTTCATGGTGCGTTATTTTTTTTTAGGATCATATTTAGTTTTTTTGGGGAATTTCCCAAAGCGACAACACACATTCTGGCTGGTGCCTTTTTTCCTTTCGGGAGGTGTGTCGGCGCACCTCTCGAAAGAGGAAAGGATGCTGAAGGCACTTTGTCAACAAGGGGGAAAGGCATCGATGCTTTGTTATCCTGGAGACAATGCGCCAGCAGCCCATGCATCCCAAAAAAATGACAAATAGAAAACTTTGTGTTGTTTTTTCTCTTTTCAATGATTCCATCTTGATTTTGATAGATGTTTAATTGTTTTTTGAAGGAAAAACTATTGGCAAGATGGTTATATGTAAGGAGAGGAAACATGAATTGGATGAACTACAACCAAGTAATGACCCAATGAAATTAAGGGCCCTCCTTGAGTGTGGGATTCTCAAATTATTCAAGATACCAAGAATGAGAGCATATGTGCATTTTCTAGAGCACATTATTCATATGTGGGATCTAGATCAGTAGCACTTTGTGGTTGGAACTCACACTCTGACAATAGATGTAGAGGACGTCTATTTCTTGACTGGTCTATCCTATAGGGGAAGACAAATAGTATTGATAGGACCATGAGGTGGTGAGAAATATGTAAATGACCTTATCGATGACCATTGCTTGATAGGGACTTGTTTAATAGGTGGGAAAATTCCCATCAAGCATATAATAGATAGGCCTTTGAGGACCATGGACTTTACCATTGAGAAGGTTGTGGGAACCATATATGCTCACCTTATTACACGGGAACACATGTTGTATTCCATAGAGTGCATGGATGCTATGATATTCATCTGGAGCGAGGTTTTACTAGTCAGTTTGAAGGACTAGTTGACTAAATGCAGGAGAGGAGAGATGAAGCAATTTAGCTATGGGGAGATAGTGGTATCTTTATTTTTGGAGAGGGTATCATTAATGAGACCTTAGGTTCGACTGAGCAAGTTGGATGTCAAGGATGGGTAGGTGGGTGGATTCCATGGAACGCCATTGTGGCAACGGAGGCCCCAGATTTACCTATGGGAAAACCTTTTTCTATTGGCTGAGAAGCCAACTTTTTATGTTAGAGGATTATGCCTACGTGAGGACCAACATCAGAGATGATCCCGACCTTCCACTCCCATATGGGGATTAGTGGGATGAACGAGGAAAGAAAGATACCATTATCCAATTTTTTGTGTGTTTTTAATTTTATATTTGGTTTTTATGATGTAATGTTGAGATGTGAAAAAATGTCTTGTGTAGATATAGGGGCTTCTCGTCCACCTCGAGCCTCTCCTATAGAGATTTTAGGAGTAGTAAAAGAGATAGTGATCTAGCACACAAAGGCAGATGAGGATCTCGAGGAGATTGAGGAGAACCTACAGTGCTTGACTGTGGGGATACCTGATATGTCTATCGATAATTTACCTAGGTAGTACCAGTTCCAAACTGCAGGTGTTTCAGGACACTTTAGAAGGCTACTCCATTGAGT
>LPNX010119007.1:563429-609958 GCA_001517045.1 Pseudotsuga menziesii
TTCTCCCTTGTCGTTTCCCCGAGGAAAATATTTGTGTTCTCTTGTGTTCTCTTGGGTGGCTGCATTTGTTTTTCTTTCAGTGATCCTTTGCTTATGGTTATGATGTTATGATACTAAATGTTTTAAGATATTGTATAACAATTAAAAACTAACATGGTATCAAAGATACCCTGAAAGAAGACTTTGTGTAGCCGGAACAGTGCTACAGCTACAACTATTAAATATTAGGGTTTCATGCTTGAAAACCCTAAAAGACCAAAACTAGTAATTTTTGGACTTTCACTATATCTAGAGATTGGAGAAGTATCAGGAGCAGAAACATTTATAGGTTGAATATGAATTCCTGATGTACCCTGTGTAAATGTTGCAGTCTAAGATTCTCTATATTCTAGGAGATATGAATCCTCCAATTGAGGGATCTAGCCTCTCCCAGTATTCAGCCTTAAACAAGTGATCTAGGTAGCATTGCTATATCTAGTTCTGAAGGTCCAAATGAAATTTAGAAAAATGTTAAAAATAGGGAACAAAATCTAGTTTCTGTGGTAAAAGTTTTAGACCCCGAAGATGAAATAGTGACATGTGGCCATCTGTACATGTTCACTATGCAGAACATTCCTAAAATAATTCACCTTGGGAAAACTCGCATAAGTCCCAATTGGTGAAACCAATTCTTCTCTAACCTATGGTTTTGGAAAGAGAACAGGCAAGGCTACGTCAGTGCAAAGTTTCATACATATAGGAGTTGTAATTTCGTAGATATAATAGAAACAATATCAATCATTTCTATAGAAGAAACCAGAGAAAAAGATAGGGCTTCCCGTTCTGGGCACTTCCCTCCACCAATCAGCTGAACAAGGTGGAAAATCAAATTCTCCCTAGGAAGGCGCATATATCTATATAATAATTTTCTCATTCTGTGAACTTTCATTTTTATATCTAACACTACTGCTAGAGAAAACTAGGGCATTAGATATTTTGCAGTTATGTCCACAGTTTTGGGAAAATAAGTATACTTCTCAGCTTGCCTTGAAGAGGCGCATTTTTCTATCCAATCAGATCTGAAAGGTATCTAAGTTGAAAAATTAGGGTTTCTTTATCAAACCCTGGGTCCACCAAAAGAATCCTTTCAAAATATCCTTTGAGTAAGCATCAAGTTGAAACATTCACACTGGAGCAATTAGAAGTTGTTGAACACAATGTCAAAGAAGCAGAAGCATAATGGTCTTCCAAATTTAGTCAAGAGAGTTGTTCTAGTAGGAAGATCACATATGAGGAATTGCATAATTGATTAAAGAAGAGAAAGAAAAAGAATGAAGAACATTCTCACGAAGAATAGAAGGACATCTCACAAGTCAATAGTTTAGTTGTGATATGAAAGGACACTTTGCGAAAAAATATCCGAAGAAGGAAGAACAGAAGGATGATATGTTCTAGAAGTACCAGTCAATCATACAGAATGATGTTTAGATATGAGCTCAGGACATGAAGGGAAGTTTTATGAAATCTTCCAAGAAGATATAGAAGATCGAGTATACTGTTGATCAAAGTATCAAAAGATACGAAGTAAGTTTCATGGTTTCTATCAACAAAGAGAGCCGACTATTGAAAGAAAATGATCTAGGAACTACACACACCTCTTCACTAGTGGATATTAAACTAGAAACTTGGTGTAATCAAAGTATAAGAAAAAATCAAACAACCTATTTGGTTTGAGACTCTCTAGAGAGAACTACCTATGCACATAAGAATTTGTACAAGCTCAATAGGCACCCATGGGATAGCACATGAAGTCATATGAGAAGCTTGGAGATCAACTAGAGTGATCAAGATATGAACCTTTACTACAAGGTTGAAGATAGAATCCTATAAAGGACAAGACAAAACTTGCAAAAAAGTTTGAGATTTAGGATCTTGATATCTAGTGTTCTCGACAAGTGACATAGATGGATACAAAGAAGACTAATAGCAGAGGAAGGCTACCTGTCACCCTAGTTTCCTAATACATATGAAAAGGGAGGATGGTGCTCCACCTAAGAGGGAGTGACTACGGTAGATATCAAAGTTTGAGAATATTGACATGATTCTTGAGATTAGAAGCATGATGAAATACAGAAGCAATTTTACTTATCCAAGTAAAATATGCAGACCAAATAGTGTTGTACCTAAAGGGCACTGTAAAGGTATGATGACTTTGATTGAGTTGGTAGTACTATGTACTCCAACATATTGCAGAAAGTAGAGTGTTTCTCTCAATGAAACCAAGGATGAATATATTGCAGCTAAGAAGAAATCAAGTAAAGATTCCTCAAGTAATGAGGAATATGATCCAGAATAATTATACCGATGAAGATGAATAATATACTCTTATCCATTCCATCATTGGATAAGAAGGGGTGCACTAGTAGGGAAAACAGACATAGTCCTATGTGATCTGTGGTGTAAGAATACTTGTTCAGTATTTTCGATCATGAGAAAGATAGGAACAAGTCCTCAGAATCAGACAATGAAGTTGAACACATTTGGCAGAGACTCCAGCAGTTCAAGAAGACAAAAATCAAGATGGAGTCTACCAAAGAAACCAAGATAAGTATTTGAATTGTCATTTCCTATATATCTAGTTGTTCAATATGTGTACATAGATATGCTTCTAGATTTAGGAAATGTATTATGCATATTAGAATATTTGTATTATACTACTAATATGCAGGTGATGGGTAAGTGGCTTATGTTTGTGTACAACGTTCGATTGCTACTTATGAAATAATGTCTTGGCAATATGGAGACATATATAAAGCTACTGTATATAGATGTTTGTTACATTAACAAAAAAATTTCATGACTATATGACATATATCTTTATGTATGTCACATGTTATAAAATGTTTCTAATCATATGATTGTATTTGATTTGTAAGAAGGATTGTATGCAATCACCCACAAAAGAAGAATGATGCAAGTTGTAAATGTACGATACCATTATGGATGTACAAGAGAATAATGATGCAGTTATAGATTCACAAAAGAAGAATGATGAAAGTTGTAAATTTATGATATAGTTGTGAATGTACACAAAGAGAATTTTAAAGAACAAGTTGCAGAAAGGAGATGTAAAGCTCAAGTATGTTCCTACAAAGGAACAAGTGGCAGATGTGTTGACTAAGCCTTCGGCTTGTGTAAAGTTTGAATACTTTTGAGACATGCTTGGTGTATTCCAAAAGGACCTCTCTTGAAAGAGGGAGTGACGGTAGATGGAAGAAGGATGCAGTGGTGAGTAGCTCAATCTAGAGTAGGGTAAGTCTGGCTAGGACAATTTGGCCCGACAGGGTTAGTCAGATTAGGCATGTTGATCCTAAGGGGATTAGTATGTTTGGCTAGATCAGTTTAACCCAAGTGGGTTTGTAAGCCAAGACAAGGCTTGTTGGTCCCTGGGAAGATCCATCTATCTAACTAGGATTATTGACTTGAAAGGGTTAATAAGTTAGACAAAATGCCCAGTTGGATCTACCAGAGAACTCACCGTGATGCTGCTCTGTGATGGTTAGAGGGAAATATGGTTGTTACATTATTTCCATATTGTTGAGATGTGTAGTTCAGTATTATTATACTTATGATTGTTTAGCTCAATATTGTTATACTAATGGCTGCTAAGACAATTGGTTCAGCATTTAAATACTGATATGTGTAGTTCAATATTATTATACTGATGACTATTTAGCTCGGTATTGTTATAATGATGGATGTTGAGATGATTGGTTAACCATTGATATGTTGAGATGTGTAGTTCAGTATTGTTATACTGATGGCTGCTGAGATGATTGGTTCAGCATTGATATGTTTATTGTTGAGATGGTTGATTCAGTATTGTTATATTGATGATTGATGAGATGTGTGCTTCAGTATTTCTATACTGATAGTTGAGATGATAGTTTCAGTGTTGTTTCACTGACTATAGAGATGATTGTTTTAGTGTTATCACACTGATGATGGTTGATTGTTGAGATGTTTGATTGAGATAGTTTTAGTGTTGCTACATTGATGATTGATGATTGTTGAGATAGCTTCAGTATTCTTATACTGATGTATTAAGTTCAATATTCTCATATTGATGATTGATGAGATGATTGATAGTTTTAGTATTCTTCTACCCATGTAGTAAGTTCAATATTTTTATACTAATGTTGATATGGAGGTTTCAGTATTTCTATATTGATTTTGATAAGATAGTTTCAGTATTTCTATACTGATGATGGTGAGGTAATTTCAGTATTTCCATATAGATATTAATGATGTTGTTGATTCAAAATTTGTATGATAATGTTGATGATGTGGTTATGGTACTAACACCTTGTGTTGTTGTTGTTGATATGATTGTGGTCCCAGCACCCTGTGCTGTTAATGTTGATGTAGTTGACGTCACAACTATTGGCCAAAACCCACAAACAAAGCCTCGTCGATAGGGGTTCTTACTTTTTCGACACCCAAATAGCATGATCTCCTTAAGCACCAGCCCATACAGGTTTTACCCTGCCCAAAAACACTCATAGAGTGGATGAAGTCTCACCCGAGATGTTCGAGGAAGAGCTGTCGAAACCAAGTTTCTGGAAGTAAGGAGGAGGATCGGGGCATCAGTGATTCATCATCATAACTATTAGATCTAGAAGAACCATTTTTCATGTATTGTAATATTCATCACAAATGTAACAGATTGTATCATACATCTATTCATCATAGCAGTATTACATTCACAAAACATAACCAGCATAGTAAATAAAGATAGGAAAAGACATTGTGACATATGAAATGGAAACAATGATTCAACTAAATATCCATTGTATAATATTCATTGCAATAGATCCAAAACAATAGTGATCTTTCTCCATAAGGAGATAAATATCAATCCACAGAGTCACATACAGGTCACAATAGATTCAATCTCTCACTTCAGTCTCATCTCAGACACATCTCTTCTATGTAATATCTATCTATGATCTTCTTCTCTCTATTATTTTTCCCCCTTATCAATTGCAATTCTAATATATATATATAGATAGATAGATAGATAGATAGGATTGCGCCTTTACATTCAAGGTCCAATTATAGCTAAATTCCTAACTGATCTAACCACTAATGACCTATATGCACAAAATGTGGTCAATCAATACAAAAATATGCATAAAATATTCAAAAGCAGTTTGTTTTCCATCTGTCGCACTATCTTTGGCTTGCACAGTGTCGTGTGAGCTTGCTCAACCTCTGCGGTGTTGCCCAACTCACTTACCCGTAAACCCTGCCAACAGGCCCCCAACATAGTTTTCTGTCTCATCCTCAAGCCACGTTAGCTGGCCATGGTGTCTTCCTCGATCCCGAAGAGAAGAAACCATCACATATGCATCAGTGTGTGACTGTTTCCATATTTTTTGACTCATAGTTTGGCCGCAACTGCTTCCTTCAATGTCAACTGCAACAGACCTTAGCAACCTTCTAGAATTGTGTAACCTGCAATGCCATTGTGCCCCAGCTTTTATGAATACTACATCATTCTTCATTTGCTGTCTCCCTTAAAAAATTGTCTATCATCCCAGTCTAGAGCCCCGCATATAACCACTTGGTCCTTCCTTGGAGTCAGCCTTAGCCTGCATCTGCCCACTTGGTCCTTGTAGGCTCATTTGGTGGTGCCTGAATGACTTGGTTCCCTGTTCCTGTATACTTAGACAAATGCGGTAGGAATTATTGTCCATCCGAAGTCCCCATGGGTGTCTCAGTCGGCACCTCAGACTGATTGGAAGAAACATAGCCAATGATGACTTCGCTAGAGACTTCTATCTCACCCAAACTAACCCACGTACTCACAACTTATTCATCAATTTCTATTGATCCAACAGTCTCACTCATAGGCTGCGATGTATCCAGTGAGGTTTGCATTGCCCCTTCGACCACCACTACATTACACAGCGGAGCTTCCTTCAACAACCCAACCCAACTCTTATGCAACTTTGCTCAGTGCAACACTTCCTAATCGGGTTCATACAACTATTGGTTTTCATCTTATAACACCAAACTTGACTCAGAGGCCATCATGACTCACTCAGATGCATAATTATGACTGGATCCTTCATGTGTGTTCTAAATACTTCGTCGATTAGGCCACCCTGCCATTTAGATCTGCTATCATTAACTGTGGCATAAACCATGCCATCGTTTTCATCTTTGACAGCCATTATTGAGTATGGGTGTGACATTTGGTCACCATCACAGAGTCTCCTATACACTATGAGCCACTCTTTCTATCCCCGGTGACCTCCTATCGTGCAACCCCATCCCTTTTGCATGTCATGACCCTATCTTCTTAGCGTAGCCTCCTGTGGATGTGCCATCTTTTCCTATCACACAACCTTGGTCAGGCATACCACCTTGTCACAGGCCTCTTCCCTTAGTGCAGCCTCTTCTTGACATGCAACCTTTTGTCTGTCGCACCCCCTTGTTCCAATGAACCACCTAGTCATATCCCTCTTCCCGCAGCATAGCCTCTTGCTGATGCACATACTTTTATCTGTTGCACCCCCTTGTTCCAGTGGACCACATTGTTGCATTCATCTTCCCTTGGTGCAGCCTCCTGCTGATGCATGACCTTTTGTCTTTCACATCCCCTTCTTCCAAAACAACCATTTTCCATGGCTAACTGGCTATTCTCTTCTAAATCACCTACCCTTTAACCAAATACAACCCCCACTCATGGGCCCACATTTCTTTTCTTTTTAGTGCTTCAAGCAATGCACCCTTCTGCCCCTGTCCTATAAGGCTTCAAGCGGCTACCATTCATGAGCTTCGACAACACCACTCCATCTAACTGTTGCAAATGAACCACACCCCCAGAAGTAATTGAATGAACAAGATACAAGCCTAACCAGTGCATTTGTAACTTACCTGGATTCTTCATGAACTTGCTATCGTATGACAACACCAAATCCCCTTAGGAAAATTATTTGTTTTTAATGTGGAGATCATGCCACGCCTTCTATCAATCCTTCTCGACACGCTGCTAGAAGACCACGATGAAGTGGTCCTCTTCTAGTTGAAGTAGTTGCATTGTTCTCTCTTCAAGTGCCTCTTTATCACCCATGCTAGTTGCTGGGGTGATACGTAGACTAGGGACAATGTACTCCATAGGCATCACTACCTCTTTCTCATATACCGGTTTGAACGGAATCTTCCCTATGAGCCTCTTGCAAGTAGCGCGATACGCCCATAGTACTACAGGGATCTTTAAATCCATGTCATCATGTTTAGCATTACATACTTTTGTCTACGCGGTTTCCAAGATTTTGTTGAATGCTTCTACAGTTCCATTTTCCTATGGATGATATGGGATACTTTGATTATGTTGCATCTCAACTCCTTTGTTAGTTCTTTTACTGTGTGGTTGATAAAGTGGCTACCTTGGTCACTCATCAATATCCTAGGGCATTCGAACCGCATCACGATGTTTTCAAAGATGAACTTTGTTGTTTTTGCAGTGGTGCAATCGAAAACTGGTGTGGCCTCTGCCCACCTTGTGAGATAGTCAGTTGCTCTGATGATGTAGCATGCACTAGTTCACCTCCTTGGTGAGTTGATTGGACCCACAAAGTCCATATCCCATTTATCAAAAGGTTGTAAAGTTACCTATGGTACAAGTGGCATCTCATCTCACCATGATGGTTTTCCGACATGTTGATAGATATCGCAGCTCTACGCATAGTCTGTATCATCATTATGCAATGTATGCCACCATATCCCAATGCACAATACCTTACACATGGTAACCCTTCCAGCATAATTTCCACCCACAGCTCCTGCATGTGCTTCTTCCAGAATTTTCCCTTGTTCATGAGGTACAACACAGCGTCGCAGGATCTTATCATGTCCAAGCATGTATAAGTGTCCCACGATCAACTAGAAATATGAAGCCTTCACTACCAACGGCCTCTTTTGACTGGTTGCCATCTCCTCTGGTGCAACTCTAGTTGTCAAGAACTGAATTATTGGTGCATAATGGCCATCTGTAATATAACCTTGAAATAGTTGTCCATCTGGAAATCCATCATCAATATTGGTGGGCTCTTTGCCTGTCTCAATGTGGGATAGGTGATCAAGACTAGCATTCAGGCGTCCTTGCTTCACAATTATTTTGAAATCAAATTCCTGAAAGAGAAGTAGCTAGCTACAGATCTCCCCCCCCCAACATAGGCTTATTGACCATATATTTCAAAGCTAAATGGTTAATGAACATCTTGATGTGACCCCTCAAGAGATAGTGCCTGAATTTCTGCAACACATATACCATCACCAACCCCTCTTTTTATGTGGTCATATAATTCTTCTCCACAGAGGATAACTTTCTACTATCAAAGGAAATTAGATGATCCATATCTCCTTCTCTTGGTTGCATGAGTACCACTCCTAGCGTGACAAATGAGGCATCGACATGGACATGAAACACCTATTGAAGCTATTTTGACATTCCTGGATCCATGTGAAAGTGGCATCCTTCTTTAACAGTTTCTCCATGGGTGCGGTAATCGTAGCATAAACATGGATGAACTTGAGATAGTACCCACTATGCCCCAGTGTCACGTGAAGCATCTTCGTATTTTTAGGTGGAAGCAAGATCAAAATGAGCATAATATTTGTTGGATCAACTAAAATCCCCTGTTTACATACGATGTGACCCAATAGTATCCCAAATGGTCCACAGAAGATGCACTTCTTTGAATTCAATGTTATTTGATGCTGTCGACACCTCTCCAGCATCAAGTGTAGGTTTTCAAAGTGATCCATGATTAATCCGTAGAACGTCCAGTCATCCATGTATATTTGCAGAAATTTATGAATAAAATATTTAAATGCAGTGAAAATGACATGAGAAAATATTGCAGGTGCGTTCTTCAGCCCAAAGGGCATCACTATGTATTGAAAACAACCCCATTCAGCGACAAATGTCATTTTGTGTCGGTCTTCCTTTGCAATTCTTATTTAGTGGTAACCATAAAATCCATTTGTAAAAGAGTACATTTCTTGACCACCTAATCCCTCAAGAACCTCATCCGTGAATGGTGTCGAGAAGGGATCATGCATGCAAGCATCATTCAGCTTCCTTAGATCAACACAGATTCATACCTCCCCAGTCTTCTTGTCTTGGACCACAATAGGACTTATCCATTCTGATTCTTCGATAGACTCAATAATCCCTACATCTAACATTCGATAAATTTCATCCTTGACTCGTTATTTATATCACAGATTCAAAGGGTAGGGCCTCTGTGGCACTGGTTTCACATATGGTTTTAACGGGATTTTCATTTCTCCTATGTCACCCAATATCCCCTTCATTTCTGAAAAAAAATTTGGGCACAGGTCTTGAAACTCATGCAATAGATTTGTGATATTTTCCATAGTCTCCTTATCCCAGTAGTCCCCAATATTGGCAAATTTTGGATTCTCCTCCATAGCAATGTTAACTTTGTTAATATTCAACACTTCAGTCATAGGATCCGTTGAGACATCCAGTGCTGCGATATCTCAAATTCCTTCAGTCTCTGGAATATTAATATTGTGCAATTCATCGTCATATTTTGGCTCACCAGAAAGATTGTAGCATTCCATCATTGATTGCATATGGCAATGTGCATGTGGGTCCATAGGATATGTGACTGGGACAACTTTCAAGACTATGTCCTGAATGATTTCTAGCACATTGTTAAACTCTACGTTAACATCTGCAAAGCCAAAGGTATGCACAAAGCAAACAATCATCTCCTCCCAAGTGGTGATTTATCTGCGCAGATCTGCTAATATGTACCAAGACCTTGGCATTTCATCCAATGTGTTAATAAAAGCATGGACCCACTCATCCTTGGGTCATTATGCCACAACATTTGGCATTCTCGTAGATGAATACAAGGGATATTATGGCCATCATACCTCCCAGTGTGATATACCTCTAGATTTCCAAAGCGTACAGTCATCAATCGTCGACACTATGCCCATTCATGAATGGTCTCCTTATGAATTTCCCACCAGCATGTTGGAGTGGCCTTCAATGCTTCTCCTAATGCCAACAAGTGTTGAGGATTAGATACCTTTGCTTCAAACTCCTCAAGGAACCCATATAGTTTTGGTAGTCCTTCATATATCAACAACTTAATGACCTTAGTCACGACACGGTGCAACGACTGCATGATCATCCCACACTTTCTCAGCGAAACTTTATGCATCCAATTTTGCTAATTTTTTAGCGCATCATCAGAATTTGAGGACGCAGAGCTAGTGCTGCACCAACCTAGTTCTTAGTCAGTAGTAGGATGGATGTAATCCTTATATATATTGTAAATGTGATCCCACTCTCTCATGACTTCATATTTTTCTGGTTCAATATATCCCCTTCCTTAATTTGGATCCATCGGGGAAATGACTCAGATATCCTGGTTCTCAAATGTCATAAACTGCTTCATAAAATTTATCATGGCCATGTTGTCATTGGCCCATCCAATACCTAGCATCATGGGATAGGATCCCCCTCCATCAATGAATTTGATGGCATCAAAATAAGCATGAGTCCTCATACCTTCAGCATCTACAACCAGATTCGACACACGACCAAGTGGTTAAACTTTGGCCTGATTAGAAAATAGCAGTTCCACCGGGGACCAACCAAGATTCGACTCCCCCATCTTTTGCCACGTATGTTTCGCAAAGATATTCACATTTGACCCAAGATCTAGAATAATTGAATCAACTTCATAGTCCCCAATATAGATGTTCATCCACATTTCCTTGCCCATCTTTTTCTTCTGCAAAGAATTCACCGCAGAGTACTACAACTCCCTATCCAGAACGTGCAGCAACTTCTCAATCTCCACCAGAGCATCGGGATCTTTCACCAGGGATAAAAAAATCTCGAAGAACTATTTTAAGGTACCATACTATCGTGATGGTGCAACTTCTAATGAAGAATAAAAAGCAGAAGGCATACCAAAAATAGGTGTCTTATCAGTATTTCTTCCAAGCACCTCGCAAGCTTTGAAAAAGGTCTCTCTCTCGGTTGCGAGATGAAATTGTGATTTCTTTTTTCCATCCAGTTGCACTTGTGGTCATGGTCCATCTTCTTGAGTTGTCATGCCTCCATGAGTAACAATCCCAACATCGACATATTGTTTCTGTGGTTCTGCTAGAATGGTTGCAACCGTCGATCCTTGATTCTACTTCTGCAGCGGAGGCTGATTTGGTGGTGGATTCTGGTTCGTAGGTGGGTTCATAGGTTGATTGATATTCTGATTTTGTAGTGGAATTTGGGGCTACCCTTGATTCTACAGTTTCCATTGGTTCTATATTTTATTATGGGCCTAGAACTGATTCTAATTTTGTAATAAAGGAACATTGTTTACCTGTCATCTCGCAATTAACTAATGACAACTTTCAATAATATGATCATTAACCACGTAGTACATGCATTGAAAATGGGGACAATCTCTCTGATAGTTTCCAAACGTCTCACATTTGTAACACTGGATTGATGCATGAACTCATCCTCCTCCACGGTTGAAACCTCCTCTTCCCCTGAATCGAAATCCTTTGCGGTATGCTCCTTGCTGCTAATATTGTGGTTGAGCTACCTATTGCTGATACTAGGGTTGCACCATTTGTTTTTGTGGGTGATTTGGGTGCTATTGAACATAGTGTTCTACTTGGACGTACTCGAGCTGTGGCTGAGCCATTGGGGTCTGGGTGTACTGTGGTATCAGCGCAAACTGTGGCTGAGGTGCTTCCTGTGTCTGTGGTTGCGACAGAATAAACTGCATCTATGGTTGTGGTGTATACTCGACTTGAGGGGGTGGCTATATATTCTATGGATATGGCTGCTACACCATGCGAGGATATTCACCTTTCAAAACATATGCATCATAGGTTCTCTCTTGAAGTAGATCGTAAGCTCGACAATCCTTATCCTCATTCCCAACTGAGTGACAGAAGGTGCAATATAAGCTTGCTGGCTTCGTAACCATTTTCTGCATGTAGGTACAATATTCATGTTGATGCCCATATACCTATGTTGGGCTATAGGGAAGACCCAGTTTTTATACCATTAACTTCGCACCAACAAAAAGACCCACAATGTTGGCCCTTTCGGCAACAACCTGCAAATAGGCTGCAGTCTCACCCAAAACAGCTATGGGGTGCCACAGAACCAGGTTTCTGCAAGCAAAAGAGGGATATCACTGTACCTTTATCCTTAACAGCAAATATTTATACCAAACTTAGCTTCGATATTCACTTAATTAGCTTCACAGTTAGATAAAAGACGTTTCTTGCTTAACCCTTAACTAGGAATTCACAGCGAAGTTAATATTAACAGTTATCTTACTTTATCAATTATCTACTTATCAATGCATAAAATAAAACCATAACAGAAACAACACAAAAGAACCACAACACAAGATATAACATGGTTCACCCCTAGTGTAGGGGCTATGTCACAAAACTGTGCTTTTATTCCACTTCTTACAAAACAACAGTTCTGATCTGTGCACTCAGCAGCAGATCCGCCCTTCAAGTCTAACTGCGCACTTAGCTGCAATTCCTTTCTTACAATCTCTAAGCTGCGCACTCAGCTACAGTATCTTTCCTTACAAAACCCTCTGCACACACAGCTGGGACTTGACCTTAAAACCCAAAAATAGATCTATCTTCTTTGCATCAGATGATCCTCATTTCATTAGATGATCTTGACATATTTACATGAGTTCCTATTTATACAAGTGCACTATTACAAAATCATGGGCTTACACCCAAATTTTATGGACAATTACAAAAAAGAGGGCCGCTTTGACTCAACCCCGACACCCCTAAGACTATTTTGAGTCACAACTCCGCTTACAAGCTTCCATAAAAACCACAAAGTTACCAAAATTAGTGACTGTTAAGGTGCGCGCTGCAACAGGCCCCTAAGAATCACCAGTGTCCCGTCCCAGGACACTCTGCTGCTTGCTTGGTGGGACAATCTTGTTGGTGAAGATAGTAAACTGCTGTCGGCTGCTTGCTCTTGTTGGGTTCTGTATCCATATGCATCATCTTTAATTTTCCTGCCTTCCTGCTCCCTTATATGCTTGTCATCATCGTCATCCCTTCTACTACTTCTACCATGGCCGCATCTTGCTTGATCCTTCATCCTTTCATCCTTAGCAGACTACCTATGATGATGTCTTCCTTCGCAATGTCTATTGAACATTTGACCATCCACAACTTTGGGTCCTTAATAGATGGTACCCCTGTGATTGCATGCCAATGTACTTTTGCATAAGACAATCAACATGCCTCCATTCTGCTGAGCCAGGAGGATACATCTCGAGGTCCTCCGGAGTCTTTCCTGAGGGTTTGTACCTTTCTTCGTTCTGTTTAGAGGGAACTTATGCCTTAAATTTATTCCTGGTTGAACATGTTTGCATAGGTGGATGCAGCACTGGGGGAGTTTAGATGCAGGTGGATTGATGATAAGGTTCTGAAGACCTCTCTCCCTAAACTCTCATGACAATTCCTGGACTTTGCGATCATTCGACATGGTCTTCACTATAAACTCAAGAAAATGTGTAATGCAAGAGTTGCAGGCATGTGTAGATTCTTATAGAATCCCATGACAAAATCTGCCATCATGGTGCATTAAGGACACCAAATCTGATGGAGTGGCAGTAAATCATATTCACACAGCGGTAGATTTTCCCAAAATCTCATCATTACAAGCAGTTAAGGCAGCTCACGTGCCGGCCCCGCCAAGTCTAGTTTGTCCCATCAGTCACATTTTAGGCTGCAACAGACCTTTCTATTTCGACACAACCACTAACTTCAACTTCACCACAATGAGGACCTTCGACACATACTGACCCAAGCGCCAATTGAACTTCGACCTTCGACTTTTGACAGCCTTCAATACTTCGTAGCTTTGGGAACATCGTCATTATAGTCTAGTACCCAATTTCAACTATTCTTGGTACTTAGACTCTCCTTCTTGTTGTTACTTCTGATTAGGGAGTCTAGGCTTGTCCCTATACTTCTTTAATCTACTTCCATTCACCATGGAAGGTAAAATTTCTCCATTCAATTTAGCTAACTGGACTACACCACCGTTGGTAACTTCCTGAACTATGTATGGTCATTTCCAATGTGTTTTGAATTTGCGTGGGAACTTCATGAATTTACTGTCGTACAAGAGCACAAGATCACCAATATGAAATTGCTTCTTCTTAATGTGTCTATCATGTCATGCTTTTTCTCTAGCTTTATGTACTTGCTGCTGAAAACCTACAATGAATCTGTCTTCCTGTAGTTCTAGCATCTTTTCCAGCCTTTCTTTCAACATAGCTGGGTCATCCATCTCTATGAAGGTAGATATTCTGAGGCTAGGAACAATGTACTCCATGGGAATAGCTACTTCGTGTCCATATACCAACCTAAAAGGTGTATCGCCTGTCAACTTCTTGCAAGTGGTTCTATAAGCCCATAGTACTGCTAGAATTCTAAGATCCCAATCATTTCTGTTAACATTGCAAACCTTCGTCAGAGCGTGCTCAAGGATCTTGTTAAAGGATTCAATAGTTCCATTTGCTTGAGGATGGTAGGCAATACTCTTCTGATGATATACTTGAAATTATTCGGTCAATGCTTCAATAGTCTTATTCAGGAAATGGGATACTTGATCACTCATAAGAATTCTAGGACACCCAAATCTTGACAAGATATTATCGAAGATGAAATTCGTAGCTATAGCAGCGCTACAATTCTTGACTGGTTGAGCTTCGGCCCAACGAGTAAAGTAATCAGTCACTGTAATAATGTATCTTGCTCCAGATTTCTTTGCAGGGGGATTGATTGGTCCCATGAAATCAATAGCCCATTTGTCAAATGCTTGTAAAGTTACCTGTGGAACCAAAGGAATCTCATCCCTCCTGAATGGTTTTCCTGTCCTTTGACAGATGTCGCAGCTGTGGAAATACTCTCTTGCATCCTTATGAATTGTAGGCCACCACAATCCTACTGTCATAATCTTCTAAGCTATAGCTTTTCCTGCATAATGACCTCCTGCTGCTCCAGAATGTGCTTCAGCCTAAATCAATGGCTTTTCATGCTCCAGGACACATCTGTACAATATTTCATCTGGTCCCATCTTATATAGCTAGCCTGCTATCAAAGTAAAGTAAGCTACTCTAACCACCGGCTGTTTCTTCTGCTATGTTGTCATCTAAGCAGGTGCAAACCCTGTAGACAAGTACTGAACAATATCCTGAAAATAGTCATCAACCATCTGAATGGCAAACAATTGGGCATCAGGAAGAGCTTCTTCCAAACTAGTGGGCTCTTCTCCTGACTCGAGCCTCGATAAGTGGTCAGGCCCTAGGTCAAGTCTTCTAGGCTTAACTATGATCTCAAAGTCATATTCCTAAAATAGAATTAGCCATCTGCATATCCTTCCACCTACCACATGCTTGTTAGCCAAATACTTCAAAGCATAATGGTCAGTGAACATCTTAAAATGTGATCCCAATAGATAGTGTTGAAACTTCTGCAAGGCATAAACCATAGCTAGACCTTCTCGTTCTGTCGTAGTATAATTCTTTTCTGATGTGGACAATTTTATACTTGCAAAATAAATAGGGTGATCAATATTACCTTCACCTGACCGAGCCAATACTACACCTAAAGCAATGCAAGATGCATTGACATGAACATGAAACTCCTTATTCCAGTTAGGGAATACTAGGATAGGGGCAGTTACCATCTTTTCTTTCAAAATGTCCAAGCTTTCCTCACACTCAGGTGTCCACTCAAACTTAATATATTTCTTCAATTGCTTTTCCATAGGGGTTGTAATCTGAGCATATCCTTTGATGAATTTCCTGTAATATCCAGTATGACCAAGTGTAGTGCGAAGTTGCTTAACAGACTTCGGGGGTGGCAAGTTCACGATAATGGCTATCTTCGTAGGATCCACCATCAATCCTTGTTTGCACACAATGTGACCTAGCAAAATTCCAAAAGGTGCACAAAAGATACACTTCTTCAGGTTCAATGAAATTTGATGCTGTCTGCACTTATCCAGCATAAGCCTTAAGCTAGCTATATAATCTTTAAATAAGCCAAATATAGTCCAATCATCAAAGTAAACTTCCAAGAACTTATGAATGAATTCCTTAAATGCAGATATGACTACTCTGGAAAACATAGCAGGTGCATTCTTCAATCCAAGGGCATAACTATATACTAGAAAGATCCCATTTCTGTAGCGAAGGTTTTTTTATGTCGATCCTTTGGAGCAATTCTGATCTGATGGTAACCTAAAAATCCATCAGTGAAGGAATACACTTCTTGACCTCAGACATTGTCTAAAACTTCATCTGTAAAGGGAGTAGGAAACGGATCATGTAAGCAGGCATCATTCAGCTTCCTGAGATCAACACAGATTCGAATTTCTCCCTTGGTCTTCTTTTCTTGTACCACCATGGGGCTGACCCATTCTAACTCTTTGACAAGCTCAATGATTCCTACTGCGAGCATCTTATCTAGCTCCACCCTGACCTTTTCTTTATACTTAGGGTTCAGGCTATAAGGGCATTGCTTCACAGGCTTCGCATTAGGTTTCAAAGGGATTTTTATCACTCCTATATCACCAAGGATACCTTTCATTTCTGAGAACTTCATCGGAAATAGATCCTGATACTCATGGAGAAGTTGGGTCACTTTGCTTACCATTTCTTCATCCCAATAATCTCCAATAGTATCATACTTAGGCATTTCTTTTGACCCAATGTTTACTTGCCTTGTCTTCAAGGGCTGAGTCACTTCTGGTGCTTCGACTGCTGGTCCATGTACTTCGCAGTGGCCTTCTGACTCAGGAATGTTTATGTTGCGCGGGTCATCATCCTCGTCAATTGTGAGGTTCTAGCATTCTACTGAATTGGCTTCTTGTTCCTTCCAATCAGGTTGGTGCTCTACTATTTCTTGATCATCAAACACCTTAGTATGGATCAACCTAATAGCTGCATCCAAAGCAGGACAAACCTCATTAATAGAAAATGTCAGCACAAAACTATCAACAATACTATCCCAACTTGCAGTACCATGGCGAAGCTCCACCTCTGCATACCAATTCTTTGCAACAGGTTCCAGGGTGTGCACAAACCGATGTACCCATTCCTCACAAGAGACATGCTTCCATGCTTCATAACACTACTCCAAATGTTCTTGAGGGCTAGTCTGACCATTAAACCTGCTTCGCTCCTCCTTCGGTTGATCCACGAATCTGAGGCGAAGAAGCTTTTGACAAGCTTCCCAACTCTGAATATACTTCTTATGACCATTCCACCATCTGGTAGCCGTGGCTCTGAATACTGAATGTAGAGTCTACATTTTCTGTGAATCTGGTACCTGCTCTGAAAATTGCACAATAAAATATGCTGGGTCTGTCGAGCCATCAAAAATAGGTAAGACTCTTGTCTATGAGCCAAGCCATTTGAGATACTTGGTAATTCTTGCACATTGATGTCCATGTAGTTCATAAAGTCTATTCTGCCAATTCTCTAAGCCTTCATCTGAATCAGTCATGCAAGAACTTTCACACTTTCAGTCCATTATACCTTGAGGATTAGGGTTAACATAGTCTTCTTCCTTAGCTATGATATTGTAGATATGATCTAGAATATCCTGATCTTCATCTATGACTGGCTCTATGTACCTTTCTCCTTGAGAAGGGTCCAAGGGTACTATGACTCTCAAGCCTTTTCCTTCAAAAGTCATCTGTATGTTCTTAAGATTGATTACTGCAGAATTCTCTATTGCCCATTCAATTCCTAGCAAAGCTGGATAGGGGTTTCTATCATCAATTATCTCAATGACTTCAAAATATGCTAACATATTGATTCCATCAATGTCTACTGGGATGCTAGAGAATATGCCTAGGGGCAGAATCTTCTGCTGATTGGATAATATCAACTGTATAGGGGACCATTCAAGGGTAGGTTTTCCCATTTTTTCCCATGTCTGCTTAGTTAATACATTGACCTCTGATCCCAGGTCTAAAATGATATCAGTCATGTCATACTCTCCTATCTGAGCATGCAATCTCATTTCTCTTCCATTTCTTCTAACTCTATTGACAGTTTTTTATTTACTAGAGTTTCGTTGAGGTTCGCAAGAAGCAATAACTTTCTGTAACTCATTTAAAGCATTCTGATTTCGTAAGAGCTTCATACAAATTTGTAAAAATGTTGACAATGTACTTACTTTATCTGTCGAAGCTTCTTGAGACTGTGACTACTGTTGATGCTGCTACGTAGGTGCTACTGCTGTGCTCGGATCAACAAAGTCTTTTTTGGCTTCCATAAATGTTTCTTTTTCTCTATCCACATCAAAAGTTGGAACTTTCTCTGGGGTCTTACGAACCCAATCCTCGTCAGGCTGTTTCTCCTTACTCTGCACTTGTGTCATAGCTCCACTCCTTGTAACAACGTTAATGGCTGGGACATGTCTTTGCTCTACAGTAATGATATGAATATTCTGAGGAGGAGCGCTATTTATTTCTTGTATCTTGGCTATCAGCTGTGGGCATTGCTCAATGACATGATCTACTGCTCTGCAATATCGACATGTCGTAGTTGGGTTCCGGCAGTCTCTAGCTAAATGTCCTGCCTGATTACAGTTATAGCACACAACCTGGCCTTGACCTCTTCCAGGCATACCACCATGACCACAACCTCCAAAAGTACCTCTACCTGATGCACTACCATGGTAACCATATCCATCATTTCCTTGTGCATCGTTTTGTACCCTATAAGTATCATATGTTGGCTCTCACATAAGGTCAAAGATGTGACATTCCTCTTCGTTGTGTCCAACTGACTTACAGAACTTGCAATAGGGATTCTTAGGTACTTGCACATATCTTTGTAACAAATAGCAGTCTTCAGGTCGATGTTGGCCAGTTGTTCTACAAATCTCACAATATAGAACATTAGGGTTAAATGGGTTTGGCGCACCAGTATTCAGGTAATTTCTTAGTGCAGGACATTGTTCCTTGTCATGACCTTCTGTCCTACATCGTGCACACCACACCTCTTCATGAATAGATTTCCCTTTTTTCATGCCGCGCAGCTCCAAAGCCATTTCTGCTAATTGCGCTTGTATTTGGGCTATGCCAGAATTATCTTTGATAGGAGCCGTCTCCAGTTTCATGGAAATATCCAAAGCCTCTTGCTGATCAACAACCTTCTGTTGCATGAGTGGTTTTCTGATATGAGGTAATAAGGCTGCAATGAACCATTCTTTATGTTGCGTTGGTCCAATAGTGAAACTAACTTGATCTAGCAGAACTTTGAACCTCTGATCAAAGTCCCAAACTGATTCACCTCATCTCTGTTGAATCTCTTTCAATTTAGTTATACACTATGATTCTGATTTAGGCTTTTTGAACTCTTTGATCATTGCTGCTTTAATATCAGCCAAGACATGGTTCTGAGTACTGGAAAATTTCATAAACCAGGTCAAAGCTCGGTCTCTAAAATAAGTGACCAGCTGCGCTCTTCTTACATCTTGATCCAAAATGTTCTTAGCAGTCCACACAGCTTCGCATAAAAACCAAAACTGTTCTGGATCCTCTAATCTAGTTCCTTTGAAAACTGGGAGCTTGATATCATCAGTTATATGGGCCATAGTGGACTGAGGGGCAGGAGAACTTACTTGGGTAGACTGACCTGCGACAGGAATACTTGGGCTAGGGTTACTACTAGACTGCGATGGGTTCTCTGGGGTAACAGATCTTCGTTGCAGAGTTATAGGAGGGTTTCTAACAAAAGGGGTTTCTTCAGATTCAGGGTCTTCTGGCATATACTCAGTATTCTGGCCTAGGGTATAGGATTCTAGGTTTCTCTTGTATCTTTTACCGCTTCGCAGCAAACCATTTTACTCGTCGAAGTTACTTTCACTTCCAAACATAGGTTAGTAAAAATAAATCTAGCAATCTGATTCTATAAGCAATATGCCCTTCTCAGCCAAGAGCATTTTAATTTGCAGACAAAATGAATTTAGGTACTTACCCCTTGGTCCTTTGAAGAACTTCCTTTCAGCTTCGCTAAAAGAGGTACTTGTGTCAATGGAAAATTTTGTCACAAATGCTTCAAGGGTTCGCGTTGTCCAGAAATCAATAGCTCGCGATATTGCGTTGTTCACCCTTTTCAATATATTAACTCTTGCTGGGGTCCAGTCAGGAAACAAATATTCTTGGAAGTTTGTCCTTCTCTCTGTCAACCTTTGTAAGAATTCATCTAAGCTACAATGTGGATCCTTATTTTCTTGTTCCGCAAATTTCATATAGGTCTGTTCGATCTAGTCGCTGATTTCTTTCATTGAGGGCCTCCAAAACATAACCCTCTAGGTATGACGTAAATCCCTCTTGAGAAAATACTGTTCAACCGGAAACAGAACCAATTTGTTAGGCTATAGGGTAGACCCAGGTTTTATACCATTAACTTCACACAAACAAAAAGACCCATAGTGTTGGCCCTTTTGGCAACAACCTACGAATAGGCTGCAGTCTCACCCAAAACAACTATGGGGTGCCATAGAACCAGGTTTCTACAAGAAGAAGAGGGATATTACTATACCTTCAGCCTTAACAACAAATATTTATACCAAACTGAGCTTCGATATTCACTTAATTAGCTTCACAGTTAGATAAAAGGCGTTTCTTGCTTAACCCTTAACTGGGAATTCACAGCGAAGTTAATATTAACAGTTATCTTACTTTATCAATTATCTACTTATCAATGCATAAAATAAAAACATAACAGAAACAACACAATATATAACGTGGTTCACCCCCAGTGTAGGGGCTACGTCCACGAAATTGTGCTTTTATTCCACTTCTTACAAAACAACAGTTCTAATCTATGCACTCATCAGCAGATCCGCCCTTCAAGTCTAACTATGCACTTAGCTGTAGTTCCTTTCTTACAATCTCTAAGCTGCGCACTCAGCTGCAGTTCCTTTCCTTACAAAACCCTCTGTGCACACAGCTGGAGAGGTCGTCCATGCACACAGCTGGGACTTGACCTTAAAAACCAAAAATAGATCTATCTTCTTCGCATCAGGTGATCCTCATTTCATTAGATGATCTTGACATATTTACATGAGTGCCTATTTATACAAGTGCACTATTACAAAATCATGGGCTTACACCCAAATTTTATGGACCATTACAAAAAAGAGGGCTTTGACGCAACCTCGACACCCCTAAGACTATTTTGAGTCGCAACTCCACTTACAAGCTTCCGTAAAAACCACGGAGTTACCAAAATTAGTGACCATTAAGGCGCGTGCCCCAACAACCTGACATATGCGACACCATGGTACACTACTACAACTTAATGGGTTCGGTGCTCCTAAGAGTAGATAATTTTAAAAAGAAGGATAGGTATCTTTCATGTGTCCATCCATGTGACAATGAGTGCACCACAAGTCATCATGTTCATCATTCACCTTCTTGATATCCTGCAATTGAATTTTTAGGTTTGCAAGTTACGCCTAGATTTGGTTCATGTCGACAACAGTTTCTCCAATAGGTGAAGCTTCCAGCTTCTTTCCAATTTCCATAGCCTTCCTCTACGTCGCGATCTTTTGCTACATTAATGGGTGTCAGATATGAGGGACTAGTGCCACAACGAACCCTTCTTTATGTTGGACATCACTCATATTGAAGTTGACCCATCAGCATCTTAAACCTCTGATCAAAGTCCTAGGCCATCTCATTAGGGAATTGCTTGATTTCCTTCATCTCTGTAATGTACTGTGCCTCATATTTTGGTTTCTTGAATTCTTCAAGTAGTCCCTGTTATCCCTAAAGTTGAACCTAGACTATGGGATTCAAGCTTAAGGAAATATTTGTTCAAAAATGCATAAATCAAATAAAATCAAATTGAAAACACAGGCTGGTATCAAACTAGGGCTAAAGGAACTTACAGTACTAGAAGGCACTAGGCTAGTATTACTTGTTTGTACAGCTTACATAGTTTCGGTATGAAATAAAAGCATCACACAATTTACAATAAATAGAGCTGGTATATGTCATAGAATGGTAAATACAAGTATTTATACGAAGATCAAAGCTTTGAAGTAAAGGATGGTATGAATCAGAGCTGCAAGAAAATCAAATAGTTGTTGTATAACATGAAATCAATTACAAAGTTCAATACCCAGGTACTATGATCCTAAATCATGAAGTGAAACTATCAATGTTTGTAAAAATAAAAGATAACTATCATCTCACGATAAGAATTATTGTAATGGAAAATGAATGACCATGTACATAACAGAATTATCAGAGAGACAATTTATATAACACAAGGACAAATCATCATCAAGTTTATTCAAAACTAGAACCTGTCATTGAAGCTGCAAAAAGTTCATGCTACACAGATGTGCTTACAAATGATCAAGCATGGCTCCCCAAAACTACCAACCTCATAGTCCCCTTCTCGAGACATCTGCTCTCCCCTTGCTCTCGAGCCTTTAGCTGGGACCTCTTGTCCTCTACATTCTAGACGTGTGAATATAAAATAATACAATCAACCAACAATTACAAGTTTTAAGGAATAAAATCTTATCATCAAGTTCAAAAATAGAATAAATCTCGATCTGCCACAAGAAATCTGGAACTGGTTCTTTGATAATTGTTTCTTTGCTGCCAAGCACCCTGCCACTTGTAATCCTGGGAAACTAAAACTCTTTGCCTCTATCATTGAACTAATCACTACAAATCTGGAGCGACTTTTAACCTGCTGATCTTTTTCCTTGAAAACTGGAGATGATTTTAATTGATGTTGATCCAATCTACTTTGAAATTTTGTTGTTGACCCAATATTTATCACAAACTCAATTTGCTTGAGCACTTGGCGATTCCCGAAAGCGTTCTTCTTAACACTTGTGTGCTCGGCGTTGGAAACCTGGAACTTGGATCAATTATTCCTTGCACAAGTGTTTTCGGTATTTATTAATCACCATGAGTAGTTACCTCCACATTTGAATGCTGCATTAATCTTGTGTTTGATATTTTATTCGTGGTGGCAATTGTCCCTTAACATTTCTGATTTACTCGGATCTAGCTAGAGCTTCAGTATCTTTGTGGACGCTTCCTTAGCATTTCTGTATGGGAAATGGAACATATATTACTATCTCAATCTTTTGGCATTCAGTGGTATTAAAAAATTAAACTTTTAACTATCCATGTCATGTTTCTGGATGTTTTGACATTTCAATGCTGCCACACAAATCTCCATGAAGCTACAGGCTTGAATATTTGCTCTTGAAGATGTTTTCGTTGAAATGACGATCCTCTTCTTTAAACTCTGCAAGAATCTCTGATTTAAGCAAGATTTTCTCAAGCTAACTAACTGATACGGTTAAGTGGCTTTCATTCATTGAAGTATTGTGATAACTAGTGGCTTGATATATTCACATATGCTATTATTTTTACCATAATTTTTTAAAAAATGTGTCTTAGAAGACAGTTAGATGAAGATACCAATTTATTTGGTTATTTTCAATGCTGGCATCTCATCACCCTCCAATCAACATACTGAAACATTTATTAAATGATCACACCTGTATAACAGTATTCAATACCGGACATAATCCACCACATGTTACCACACAAGCACATACTTCCTCTGCCTCAAAGTACACCTGTTCTTCTTCGTAGCCAATAGCTATGTCTTTAACAACACCAATTTAGTAAGGCACACACATGTTGCATTGTTCAGAGTGGTGTTATGCCTATTTTGTTTAATACAAATAAGAAGACATACTTTAGACAATCCATGAAGCCCTGTAACCTGAATCTCCAAGAAAGGATTTCACATTCTTCAACAACAGAATGAATATGCAGTACAGCTCTATATCCAGCAGTAAATATTACTTTATGTTTCAATAGCTCCCACATCTGTAACTGCGTGCTTCGGAATGCAGAGAAGTATATTCATTGTAATCCAAACCCATCTGGACATTCTGTCATCAAAATTAAATACTACCATTTTGGACCAATGCTGCCAGTGGTAAGAATTTCACCCTGTAACACATGTTATTTTTCACATACATAGGCTCATAATCAATGAATAGAAACTTTGATGATTCAAGGTAACAAAAGGAACCCTAATGGTGAGAAATCAAATATAAAATATGAAACAAAGTAAAATAAAAAACAATAAAAACCAATCATAATAAAAAATTTAAAAATAAGCAGGATGAACAACCCTAGAGATAACATCTCTTTAGAACCTCATCCAAAGTCTTCTCCGTGGTCCCCTATGGGACCTGTATGAATCTCATGTACCAATCGAGTGCACAACCCCTAAGGATGGTCTCTAACTAGCCTTTTTTTACATCCTCATCGGTAGTTTGTCTGGTAGTCCAGATTTCCTCACATAAGAACCAATATTTTTCTGGGTCATCAGTTCCATTTCCATGGAACATAGGTAGCTTCATATCGTCTCCTGCCATCCTAGGCCTTCGTCTTGCAAATGCTACTTTACTACTAGATGTTGCTTGGAACATTGGACATGTCGACGTAGATTGAGTATATTTTCCTGATGGTGGAGTAGTGGGCAGAGGTTTGGACATGTTTCTACCGGGGTCTTATCTTGTTGCTACTCTGGGCATAGCCTGGGTCTATTCGTCCTCTTTGTCACTGTAGGGCTGCTTCATCCCATGTGGTTTTCCTTCATGGTTTTTCATTCCGATCACAGGAGGACCTTCTCCTATCCTATACCTCTTCTCTACTCGGAACCTTTCTCCTCCCCTTGTACAACCACTCTCTTCCTCAGCTGCCCTCACATTCTTGTCAAAACTTACACCCATATACCCCTTATCTTTCCATTTGTTTCCCCCCTTCTATCGCTGTGTTCATAGCCTCTGCACACCAGACTACTACTACTTGAGGTGCATCTTTAGTATTCCCTTTTCACAAACAAGCATCTTGATTGACAATTGTAGAGACAGCAAGAACCTACCTCATGGTCCATTGAAAAATTCTCGTTCTTCTTCACTGTAGGACTTGTTGGTATCAACCATGAACTTAATGACGTATCCTTCCAGGAAACTATCCAGCCAAACTTTGATATCCCACAATGCCTTATTGTTAGTTTCTTGGAGTTCTTGAATTAGCTTGGGGGTCCAAGAAATCAACTCTCCTCCCTGAAATTTGCACTTTTTGTAGGTGAATTGCACCAACCATTCATAGAGAATGATGGGAAACTCATAGAAAAATCATTCATAAGGACCATCATGAATGTATCTCTCCAACCATGCATCTTCTGTCAACTTTGGATTTTGATTCTCGGCTTCAGTGAACTCTTGCAGTTTTATGTCAAACAAATATTGGATATCTGGTTTTGTCGGATGCCACAACATGTCCTCCTCTTCATTCACAACAAGGTCCTCACAATGGAACCATTTGTTGGCCAAAAACCACCAACAAACCCTCATGAATAGGGGTTACCACTCTATCAACACCTAACTAGCGCGATCTCCTTGAGCACCGGCCCAGACAGGTTTTACCTTGCCCGACAACACCCATAGAGTGAATGAAGTCTCACCTAATATGTTCAAGGGAGAGCTTCCAGAACCAAGTTTCCAGCATTAAGGAGGAGGATTGGGGAATCAACTATTCATCAACATAACTATCATATCTAGTAAAACCATCTATCAGATATCACAATATTCATCAAAGATCTATCGGTTCAATCACAGATCTAACAGATTGTATAATACATCTATTCATCGCAGCAATATTACATTCATAAAATAGAACCATCATAGTAAATAAAGACAGGAAAAGACATTGCAACATATCAAAGGGAAACAATGATTCAGCTCAATATCCATCATATCATATTCATTGCAACAATTCCAAAACAATAGTCATATTTCTCCACAATGAGAGAAATATCAATCCACAGAGTCACATACAGGTCACAACAGATTCAATCTCTCACTTTAGTCTCATTTCAGACACATCTCTTTTGTTTAATCTCTATCTATAATCTTCTTCTCTCTGTTATTCTACCCCCTTATCAATTGCAATTCTAATCTATATATAGGCTTTCACCTTTACATTCAAAGTCCACTTGTAACTAACTTCCTAACTAATTTAACCAGTAATGACCTATATCCACAAAATGTGGTCAATCAATACAAAATATGCATAAATATTCAAAAGTTGTTTGTTTTATGTCCTTTGTGCTATATTTGGCTTGTGCGGTGTTGTGTTAGCTTATGCAGCCTCCACGGTGATGTGCAACTCACTTACCCCAAACCCCTGCCAACAACAACACTTTGTGTTGATGATGATGATGTTGTGTCAACATTTCTATGTTGATGGTGATTATGTTGTCCCAGCATCTCCATGCTAGTAATGTAGATGATGATCTAGCACTACAAATGATTTGGTTTTTAGCACTAACATGCTAATGATATTGTTGATTGTTAGTATTTACATACTGAAGATGTAGATGATGATGATTCAGTATTTCTATACTGAAGATGCAGATGATGATTTTTTAGTATTCCCTTACTAAAGATGCAGATGATGATTCTTTCAGTATTCACATACTAGAGATATAGATGGTGATAGTTTAGTATTCAGATACTAAATACAAATATAATGATGGTTCATATGTTGATGTTATAGATGATGTTTCAAGTCTTTACACACTGATGCTAGAAAATACATGATTCAAAAAAGATTCAGTGATCACATACTGATGTGGAAGAAGATTATTCAGTATTCACATACTTATGTTACAGAAGAAGGTCAGTATTTAGAAGATGATTCAATATTCACATATTGACATGATAGAATATGATTCCATATTTAGATATTGATGCTACAGAAGATGATTCAGATTATTCAGTATTCACATACTGATGTTACCGAAGAAGGTTCAATATTTAGAAGATGATTCAGTAATCATATAATGACGTAACAGAAAGATGATTTAGTATTTACATACTGATTCTACAGAAGATGATTCAATATTTACATACTGATTCTAAAGAACATGATTCAGATTTTTTAGTATCCACATACTGATACTACAGGAAATGATCTAGAAGATGATTTGGTACCTATATATTGATAAAATATGATTCAGTACATACAGAAGATGATTTAGTATTTACATACTGAGATTGCAGAAGATGATCTGGCTGAGATCGATGATTAATATGTATGATGATGTTCCAAAACTTCCTAACATATATAATCTCACAAGTCATTTGTATAGTTGTAATAGTAGCAGTTGCTGCTACAATTTGAATACATTCCTAGTTAAGAGGGAGTGTTAAAGTAATGTAACTTTGGAAGATATTTTATTGTACTTTTGTTGTATTGTCCTTTGGAGATGTTACTCCTCCATTCAGAGATGTTCTTGATGTAATTAGTCATGTAAAATTCATGAGGTAAACCCCCTATTGTAAGTCAGGGAAATAGTACCCACATAAGTAATATATGAAATGTATTTTGAGTATCCCAAGGTAAGTCGGCCCCAATTAGGGAGCTTGGCCGACATAGTTAGTTAATGGAGGCACTCACCTAATGAATATAAATAAGTGAGGTGCCTCTCTCATTAGACACATCTTACACTTAAGTATTGCACTAGAGAGAGAGAGAGAGAGAGAGAGAGAGAGAGAGAGAGAGAGAGAGAGAGAGAGAGAGTCTAATGTGGAAGATAAGCAGCTATTCTTGTTGTTGGGGTTTTACACTGTCTTGGTCGAATTCTATACTGAGGAAGTTTTGCAGGGTTTTCTCCCTTGTGGTTTCCCTGAGGAAAATATTTGTGTTCTCTTATGTTCTCTTATGTTGCTACATTTGTCTTTATTTCAGTGATCCTTTGGTTATGGTTATGATTTTATGATACTAAATGTTATAAGATCTTGTATAACCATTAAACACCAGTAGACCTGGATATTTAGTAACAATATTTTGGGCTGGTGACCCTGAGACAAGAGCTACTTGGGATGGTGAAAGGGCATGATATCCAGGTTGGTTTGTTTCTGAATGATGGGGGGCAGGATAAATACTTCTCCTCTTTATATTATTTCCTAGATTAATAAAACGTTCGATATATTGATGGAGGGGGCCAAAGAATTATCGATTCGATGGGGTCTCTCGAATGGGAATAACATAGGAAGGTCTGGAAGTCCTGTATTCAGAATTGGATTTCCCTAGAGAGGTCTCCTAGAAATGATAATTTGTACCAAACTGTGTTGCTATGGTATCATCTCATGGGTGATTGAATACCCAATTTGATGAACTAGGTTGGCGCTTCGGTTGAAAGCAAAAGGAAATATCTTCAGTGGAATGTCATTGAACTAATAAGGGATTGTCATAAGAAGAAAATTATTTCTTGGTTTTAGTAACTGGAACACCTTCTACATGAGAATAAATAGTATATGTTTGTTCCATGGTTTCACCTTTGTTTATTTCCATGATAGGAGGAGAGTCAGGTGGTAAACCCTGCAACCTACGAGAACGTCTTGTAGGAAGATCATCTAGGGTGTTGGCTGAGGATTTCTACTCTAGAATTCTAAAAAAATAAGATTACACACAAAAAAACCTACGCAAGATGAGGCCAAAAGAAAACATAAATGATAGGATGGGTTTATGATAGTTGGTTCCTCACTAGGATTGTCAACTTGTAACAACTCGTGATATACTGCAAAGTCCAACAGTAAAATGTGAAAAGGAGGATTGGGACCGTTCCCTTACCTGAATACCCGACTACCTAGGAGACACGTGTGTAATAGCTCCCTGAGTGTTGTTCTCGGTGTATTTCTCCAACAAGATGACCAAAATTATTTTCTCAGTTTGTTAGGGTATCCTAGAGGGGTCTCCCAATATACACAAGGTACATGGGAGCTCAAATCCATATTGGTGTTTTCTAGTGCACAACCATCTGAAAGGGGCCTTTCCGATATACAACTGAGTACGTGAAGTACCTTTCGATATACCTCAAGGGTAAATGAAATGCCATTCAATATACCAGCATTACATGAAATAACCACAAGATCCTCGGGATGCAGTGCAGGAAAATAATGACAACTACTATGTTTTAAGACGCTGGAACACGTCTCTATCCTATCACACAAATTACTAAAATTTTTAACCTAAGATACCGTTGATTTTATCTTGATGGTTAGTGAATGTTTGTGGAATGTATATCAATATACAAAGTTAATACGTATATGCAATTCAAATCTTTTCTTCGATGAAGGCTAGCTATAGTGGGGTAGAAACATTTCTTCTTTTAAAAACACAGATGCCATGCTACTTTTAACAATTCAAACTTTGAGATTTTTAACAATTTCTCAAACACACAAGAGTTTTACAATTAAGACCACAAAATATCTGAAAGGAGAAAGTAAGGGGAGATTCTAATGCCCAAAAAATATATGCTTTCTTAATCAAACTCAAAAAATATTTTTTCTCCTAAAAACCCATGCAAACCAAGAGTAATCGATACAAAACAAGATAACTAAATTCTTTTGTATTTTTAATATGAATTTGAAAAATAAAGAACACTAAGAAACTAAAATTGACTAATGAAAAGAAGCTATGGATCTTCTTTTCTCACAAGCCTACAATCACTTTCAGAGAATGAACTAAGCAAACCATGCATCCAAAACTGTAATTCTTACACAGTTTCCTCAACTATGGATTCCTTATTGATGAAAACTTATAGATCTTAACTCAAAAAGTGAGATCAGGATATCAAACTATCAGATTCAATATAAATATAATAAGCACATTAAACAACAAGCCAGGACAAACAAAAAATATCAAAGCACATGCTCTAAGATAGTGATTGACCTATGTCGGCGCACTATGTAGGGATGCAACAGAATGCCAGTAGGGTGTTGACACACTGTGTACATTGAGTGAAGGTGCCAATGACAATTAGTGTTGTATGGGAGAAGGAGCCAATGATGCTTACTATTGGAGTGCAACAGGTGAAAGAGGAGGGTGGTGCTCAGTTCGATCTACCTAGGTGCACCAATGGATCGAAAGATGAAAAAAATCTATTCACCTATAAAAGAAACCAAAGGTGGATTGAGATGGACTGATAAAGAAGTAATGCAAACTTCAATAGAGGCAACTGATAAAATAATAAGGTGGATCACTCACCTTAACAACTCAAGTGTGTTAAGCAAAGATAATGACAAATTTACAAGTAAGAGTGTTACCAAATACCTTAGATCTAGCTGCATCTACTCCAGATATGACCAGATCTATCCCAAATCTAACTGGATCAAGCTATCCCTAGTATGGTCGCCAATTTTGTTTGTAGGAATTCTTCAACCAGCGCGGAAACTGGTTGTTCCTCTATCATGTATGGTACAAGTATAGAACAGATAACCACAAGAGTATATCCTTCCCCTATATGTTTAATATAATTGAATAAAATAACTTTTTTACCTCATATCCAAATGTTTTGGTCTTCGTTTCATTGTTCTTCATATTATCTATAGTACCTACAAAGAATCATTGGAAGTAATACAAAAATGATAAGAGTAACAATATATATCAATAATCCATATGAGTGATCAAGGAATCTAATAATAAATGAGCGATATTCACACAAATCATATATGGTAAAGGGAAACACTTTTGTATTAATCAAATAAAAAGATAAAGCTACAACCAAAGCATTAATGTCAATAGCTTTGTCTCCACAGGGTCTTGGACAAACTTACAAACTTTTCACTCACACAAAACTCTTTTCTCACAACACTCACTCAACTTTGCCTCAATACTAGAATTCAATCCAACAACATAAGGGTGCTCTCCCTGGTCTCCCCTCACATAGTCCATGAAGCCTTCTTTTATAGGCCAAGGGAGGCTCATATGAGATGAGATCTTTTGGGAAGAGTATAGGGGATCATCTCAATGGGCTACGAAGTTGAATTCCATCTCTCCCTATATGATAGGAACATTATCCATGAGAGATTTCACTTCGAAGATTCTTGAAACTTCCTTTTCTTCCTTTTCAAGTCTGATGGCACTTATCGCAGTGAGATTATATGCGTTGACACTCTTTGTGAACAGGGTAAAGGAATTGGTGGCACCTAATTCCAATGGAAAATGTGTGACAACCCTCTTTTGTGCTCTATCATAAGAGGGAAAGTACGCTGGCCATCTTAATAGTGGGGAAAATTGTCCAAAAGGATCCCTGGCGAAGTGATTTGAAGGGTTTTAGGAATCAATGTATATTTCAGGTGCAACAAATGGTAAGTGCTAGGAATTCCAAGAGAGGTCATGTGAACTTGGGCATAATTTCTCAAGGAAATTAATGACAAGGAAAAGTGAACATAGTGCCATTGAGAATATTGTAGTGATCAAGGAAAGCTACATGAGGATGATAATGTTGTAGCAGAAATTGGAGAGAGATCTCCATAAAGAAACATTCATATAAAGGGAAGCCTCTCACCTTAAACTATTTTTGTTTGTAGCATAATAAGTGTATGCTAGGATAGTAGCAAGTATGAATGATGTACATGAGTATATGCATTGGATTATTGCTTGCTGATAAATTCATAGCTAATTATCCCTTGTGTGTTTTCCAGAGAGGCCATGAACTGGGCTAGATATGATATGGAAGAGGAGTTCCATGCTATGATGGAGAATTGGAAAGGGAGAAACCTTCAGACCTCATATTGTTGTTATGTTTATAATTTCTGAGTTATGTACATGAATTTTGGCATAGGAATGTTGAACATGCAATAATTGGATAACTAGAATACATGTGTATTGGTGACCATATTAAGAGATAATGAATTGTGCATGTGAATGTGTTTGTGCATGTTACTGGTATTGCATATAGGTAAAGGTAATATGGTTTTACATCTGCAATGATTCAGTAATGAAAATTATGGTGCTTGATGATGATTGTATGACCATGAATGATTGAATAATGGTTGAAGATGTTGATGATACTATTTCATGTGACCAAAAACACCATGAAGAGAGGCTGGGACAACAGAGGTAGGATCAAGAGGTTAGTGGAAGGGTTGAGTATTCCTTGGAAAGAGGCCAATTGATTAGGTAACATGAAATATGTTGATGGAATCCATCCAGATAAAAGTTTGACATATATGCTGATTGCATAAGTGTTGAAAGTGGAATTAGGTAAGAGTTCCTTCAGGCATATTTTCATCATCATGACTTGGTTTTCATGTGATCTCAGATGCATTATGTGGATGTTGTCTCACTGAGTATGGCAAGGTGTGAGGTAGTGAAGAAAAGGAGCCTTATGCCTCTATTTGTTTATAATTTGGAATGCACTCATGTGAATGATTATCATGCCATGTGTGTGTGTTGGTTATGAGTTTAATAACTAGGTTAAGTGAGGACTTCTAGTCCCATTGTGATAGTGCGTGTCATATGAGGTGGTCATAGGTAAGACCATAATGTGGTTGAGGAAGGTAATGTTGTAATGTAATACAAGTACCCCATCATTGGTACAAGTTTGGGATGAAACCTGATTTCCAACAAGCAAGAAGTGAATGACATCCTAATGTCTTGTTCAGGTGAAGGAGGAAGGAACCCAAATACTTAACCAAGTGATTGGAGTGCATTGGGTGACTGTGAAATGAAAGATTTGGTAAGTCTTGGGGTTACACATGTACATGTGTGGGAACATGTGTTAAGATTCATTGTATGATTGCATGGTTGAGAAATATATTTCATTGAAATACATTAATAGTGGAAATGATATAAGCCTAAGAAAACTATAAGATTATTTCGTGAACTGCTATGAATGCAGGGAAAGAAGTGCACGAAGAAGGTATTCATACTCTGTATGATTCGAAAAATTCTCTATTAGGAGGACATAGTTGCATGAAAATATATGATTGTGTAACATGATTAGTGAAAGTTATTTGATGGCATGGATAGCGTGATTGCATCATGAAATTTTATTATGTTAGTGGTGCATATGAAGTGAATGTGTACATTTCATTGCATTGAAGTTACCCATAGCTGATAGTGATTGAATTATTGTATGTTATAATTATGAGATCACTTTAGTGTGTTAAAGTATTGTAACTTCAGAATATATTCTATTGTACTTTTGTTGTATTCTCCTTCAAATATATTATTCCTCCATTCGGATATGTCCTTGATGTAATTGGTCATGTAAAAGTCATGAGGTAAGCCAAAAAAGTAAGTTGGTGCAATAGTACCCACAAAAGTAATATATAAAATGATTTTTTAGTCTCCCTAGAAAGGTGGGCCCTAATTAGAGAACTTGGCCAGCCTATTTAGTTATTTGAGTCACTCACCTAATAAATATAAATAGGTGAGGTGCCTCTCTCATTTCTTACACACCTTACACTTGAGCATTCTGCAATAGAGAGAGAAAGAGAGATAGTCTATTGTGGAATATGACCACCTATTCTTGTTTCTAGGGTTTTACAATGTACTTGGTCGAATTCTATACTGAGGAAGTTTTGTGGGGTTTTCTCCCTTATGGTTTCCCTGAGGAGAATATGTGTTCTCTTGTGTTGTTGTACTTGTCTTTATTTTAGTGATACTTTTCTTATCGTTATGATGTTTTGATGATAAATGTTTTAGATCTTGTATAATGAATAAAGATATAACATGGTATCATAGCCACCCTAAAATAAGTCTTTGTGCAGTCGAAACACTACTACAGCTACAACTATAGAATATTAGGGTTTCATGCCTGCAAATATTAGAAGACAAAAATTAGTCATGTTGGGACTTTCACTATAACTCGATATTGGAGAAGGATAAAGAGCTAAAAATTTAATAGGTTTAAGCTGAAATATTTATGTACCCTTTGTAAAAAATTTATCCTCAGATTCACTATAATATACGATATATGATTCCTCCAAATTAGGGTTCTACCCTATCCCATAATTTAGCCTTAAAACGTTGACCTAGGTATAATTGATATATCTATGGTTAGGAAGGTCCAAATTACATTTAGAAAGACATTTTAGAGAGGGAATGGACTTTATTTTACATGATCAAAGTTTCAGACCCCGAAGGTAAACCAGTGACACGTGGCAATATGTACAAGTTCGCTATGCCGAAAATTCCTAAAATAAGTCACCTTAGAAAACTTCACATAAGTCCCACTTGGTGAATCCAATTCTACTGTAACGTGTGGGGTTGGAAAAAACATAGACCATGCTACTACAAGAAGAAGTTTTAAACCATTAGGAGTAGAAAATTCAGATGTATAGAATAAACAAGATTGGTCAAATTTGGAGAAGAAACTAGAGAAAAACTAGGGCTTCCTGTTTTGGGTACTTCCCTCCACCAATAAGTGGAAGAAGGAGGACCATCAAAATCTACCTAGGAGGGCACATATTTCTATGTAATAATTTTCTCATTTTGTAAAATTTCAAGTTTTGACCTAACACTACCGCCAGAGAAAACTAGCACATCAGATATTTTGCAGTTCTGTCCACTATTTTTGGAAAATGAGTATGTTTCTTAGCTCTCCTTGAAGATGCACATATTCTATCCAATCAAATATTAAAGATACCTAAGTTGAAAATTTAGGGTTTCTTTGTCAAACCCTAGGTCCATGAGAAGCAGTCTTCCAGAAGATCCTTCAAGCAAGCATCAAGTTGAAGCAATCTCGCTGGTAAGTTATATCCTCTCTATTTCCATTTGAGGTTATCATTTCTATAATAGTGAAAAAGAGTACCAATATTGAGGAGAGGATTTAAAGAGTCAATAAATTCTAAGAATTGAAATATAGAGTGCTTCTCATACTTGAAGAAGCATGACATGGAGAACTATGTCAAAGAAGAAGTTGTAGATCTAGATGGAACTGAAGTTGAAGCAAAGCAAAAAAAGAACCTAGTCAAAACAAAGATGAGTATTTTCATCTCCATTAGATATCACAAGTATCATCCTTGAACACTCCCAAGGATATGTTCAATGCAACGAACCACTTGTTCGAAGATGAACTTACGAACTCAACTCAAGGATGTGAAGGTGCAATGTCAAAAAACATTTAATGTTACCTCACAATGAGATCTTAGCTCAAGGAGCAATTAGAAGCCATTGGAGACAATGTCAAATAAGTAGAAGCATAGATTACAATTTTAAATGATCTTCCAAGTTATCTCAAGAGAGTGGATCTAGTAGGAAGATCACCTATGGAGGATTGCATGTAAGAAGAAGATTGATTGATGGAAAAAAAAGAAGAGATGGATGGATATGACAATCAATCCCTAACAACTCATTTCAAGCAGAGAAAGAACAAGAAGGAAGAACATCCCAGTGAAGAATAAAAGGAAATCCCACAGCTCAATAGTTTAGTTTTGATGAGAAAGGACACTTTGAGAAAGAATATCCCATGAAGGAAGAATGGAAGGAGGATATGATCTAGAAGTACTAGTCCATCATACATAATTATGTTTGGATATGATTTCATGACATTGAGGGAAGTTTTGTAAAGTATTCCAAGTATATCTACAAGATCAAGTATACAACATATCGAAGTATCAAAATATACAAAGTAAGGTTCGTGGTTAACATAAGAAACAAAGAGTTGATTATGGAAAGACACTGCCCTAGAGGCTAGAAAAAATTCTTAAATGGAGGATATTACACTAGGTAGTTGGTGAAATCAAAGTAGAATAATAGATCAAGCAACCTATATGGTTTGAGACTCTCTGTAGAGAACCACCTATGCACAAAAGGATTTGTACAAGCTCATAGGATAAGCACATACATGGAATCCCAACCTTTGAAGATATAATCCTACAAAAAATGAGAATCTCATAGATGGGTGCAAGAGAAAACTTACAACAAAGTTTGAGATGGAGGATCTTGATATCTAGTGACTTCGATAGATGACATAGATGTATGCAAAGAAGACTAGTAGTAGAGGAGGCTACCTATCACTCCAATGTACTAATCCATATGTAGAAGGAGGATGGTGCTCCACCTCAGACGAAGTGACTACGGTAGATATCAAAGTTAGATAATATTGACATGATTATTGAGATTAGAGGAATGATGAAATCAAAGGATATTTTCCTTATCCAAGTAAAATATGCAGAGAAAATGGTGTGGTACCTAAAGGGTACTGCAAAGATATGATGACTTTCATTGGGTTGGTAGTGCTACTACTAGAAATATAAGTCCAACATATTGTAGAAAGAAGACCAATGTTTCTCTCAATACAACCAAGGATGAATATATTGCAGCTGAGAATAAATCAAGGGAAGATTCCTCAAAGTGATGAGGAATATTATCCAAAAGAATTCTACTGATAAAGATGAAGATCATAGTCTTATCCATTTCAGTATTGGATAATAAGGGATTCATTGGTAGGATACATAGAATCAACATCAATACACATTTCCATGTGATCTATGGTGTAAGAATACTTGATGAGTATTTTCGATCAGGAGCAAGATAGGAATAGGTCCTCAGAATTAGTCGATGAAGTTGAACACATTGGCAGAGACTCCAATAATTCAAGAATATAGAGATCAAGAAGGAGACTACAAAAAAAACCCAGATAAGTATTTGAATTGTCATTTTCTATATATCTAGTTGTTTAGCTATGTACATAGATATTGTTGGGCCTAGGGACAGTAAGGTAGAATTCATGTAAAATTCTACCTAAGTATAAGGAAAAGCTAAATAAGAAGAAGAAGGACATACGACTTAGGAATAAACATAAAGGCAAGAAGAAAAAGGACACTACAACAAAGGAAGTGAAAGAAAGGAAGAAGAAGAGGAGGAGGTGTGCAAGTAGCATAAGGACTGGAAAACGACAGTAAGACATAATGGTGAGAAAGTGAGAGGCCTTAAGGATCATGGGTACGAGATCTACTAGAGCCGGCAGAAAGCACACATGTGAAGGAATATATTTAAGTTAGGTTGTTAGTGCCTCCCATTAGGTTTTACTAGAATAGGAAAGATAACTTGTTGGATGGATATAGAAAGTCAACTAAGAAAGAAAGAAAAAATGAGTTTCTATTGATTCTATATAATGTATGTATGGATCTGTATCGAGTCTTTAATGGGGATATAAAAGAAGGAACCCAAGTTGTATGCTATGTAGTAGGGATTTCACCCTAGCTATAGGAAGGAACAAATACCTTCCGTCTATAGGATGGAAGGGTAGGGTTCATGTTGGCTGGAAGAGAACCTGCAAAACAATCTTAGAACTAAGCTACAAAACCCTGCATGAAATGGTTAGGAAACAAACTATGGCTACAAGAAATCAAAGGGGAAACCTGAAACAAAACATTAGAGAACAAAGCTACAACTAAAATAAGCTAGCAAACTAAAATAACAATGAAAACAAATGGTTATACCTTCAGTTTGGATGGAAATGGGCCACCATGCCCTAGATTTCGAAGCACCTCTCTTGTTAACCCAAAACATCCCTCAATGAGCTCTACATGACCTGCACCACCCAAAGACATCTATGTCACTACCTTTCACTACCCTCATTTGACCCCCACACCCTTGCAAAGGCTCACAAATATGTAAAAGGGCTTAAAAACCCCTAAAAAGAGCCAAAATAGCTCTCATAGGGGATAAAACCTACAAAAAGGGGCTAAAACCCCTCAAAGGAGCTTAAAACCCCCATAGGAGCTAAGAATTTGGCAAAGGGGGCTAAAGACCTAACCAGGGGCTTAAAACCTAAAAATATAAAAGAAAAAGTATAAATAGAGGGGTGGGGGTCACTCTCATAACACTCCTTCTCTCCCTATCATTATGATGCTCGTGTGAGTGCCTTGAGACCCTTTTCCTCTCAATCCATTCACCTTGCCTCTTCTTCATTACTCCACAAGCCAAGCTCCAATCCCAAAGAGAGAGGTGCTTCCAAAGCTAGGGCATGGTGGCCCATTTCCACAAAGAAGGTATAGCCATTTATTTTCTGTCAATAGTTTTAGTTTTTTGACTTTTTTTGGTTTGCAGGTATGTTTTCTAATGGTTTGCAGCAAAGTTATCCTTTGATTGCTTGCACCCATCTTTTGATTTCTAACCATTTCTTGCAAGGTTTCCATAGCTTAGGTCTAATGGTTCTTTACAGGTTTCTTCCACCTCACAGAAACCCTACCCTTCCGTCCTATAGATGGAAGGTAGCGGTTCATTCTTGTAGCTAGGGTGAAAGACCTACTGCAAATTTGGCGACCATACCAGGTCGATCCCACAAGATCCCTGGATTTTCTTTTCAAGTTTCTGTTTTCATTCCTATTTTATTAACCTAGTTTCAATTTCTGTTAAATCTAGTTTAGATCAGTATTTTTCTACATTTCAATTCATAGTCCAGCCTTCTTAAGGCCAAACCGAGCTTGTTCAGCCACATTACAAGTTAATGTCAGTCATTCCCAGCTTAGGTTAAACTATTTTCCAATTTTCAGGCCAGGTCGCACTTATCCGGTTGAAATAGGCGACAAGGTCACTCAGTTTTTCTCGAAAGGTGCGACTTCCCTCTTAGAGAGTAGATCGCTCATGTTTTCTATTTCTGAGTGACCCCCTTGCGACATTGGCCCCAAAATAGATGACTTATCTCTCAGATTCATTTTTTTTAAGCTGTTTGGACTATTAGTGTGGCTAAACTGTCTCTGTCCAGCAGTCTGTTTTCATTTTCATACAATCTGTGTAAATCAATGATAAATCTAACTAGTTAATGGTATAATGAATCTATTCTAAGGTTTGAATACATTACTATATGTTAAATTTCAGTTTTTAATAAGGATTGGAAATTAACCCCTTTCCTAGCCCTTCCTCCTCTTTCCAGTCATCACCCTCTGGGGTATTCTAGGATAATACAAAGGGTGAAGCTCGTATAGTAATAGGAACTTCACTTGGGATTTTTTGAGACCACTAAAATGGGTGACTTGGAAGGTAGAGGGGGTGGTAGGCCCAGGGGGCCTCATGGTGTTCATGTCCTCCTTGTTGACCAACCTTGCACTCAGAGAATGACCTGAGGATCTATGGATGGGATTAGTCCCATTAAGTTGAGAGCCTAACACTCTTTCCTGGATGAAGAGAAATACAGGTGCACTCACCTAGTAGGTCTACCATAGTTTAGATTCATATATGGCATGTGTTTAACGTTTCTAATCACAATTTACTATTTTCATAAACAACTTACCCATGTTATAAGTTCTGCAATAAACCACACAAGTAGTCACCAAGTGTAACAGAAATACAGTGGACATGCACACAAACCATACCCAATTAAAAAACCAAACTCAGTTCATGACATTGAGCTAGCCATTAAAATTTAGTAATTTACACTAATTCAAACACTTGCAGTCTTTGAGGGCATAAGTCCCTGACTACCTTAACCATGGGAAGTACTTGGGCTCATCCCAGAAACTCATTGTGAGGAGTACCACAGGAACCCAAAAGTAGCTGGCCATTAAGAGGGAATTTTCCAAGCGAAATGGGCAATGACCCCTATCGATTGACTAGCGCTTCTATGAGGAAAAATACAAGTGCTATCTCCTGGAAGTCTTGGTGGCTGAGTGACCACCTGAAATCCAATATGAACCCACTGAAACTGAGGTCCAAAATGTCACTACCAGATTTCACCACCTGATCTACCAACCAGACAAAATTGATCCCCCACGCTCTTCTTCACGCATAAGAGGTGATCCACCATAGTTCGGGTCCTTGAACCAACATTGTCAAGACCACTCTTGACGACCCTATACACCATTAGAAGGCCAAACAACTTCTGAATTAGACTCAAAATCATATTAGTCTAAGCCATATTTACACACTGCACCATCTATCCTTGTGGTTAGTGCAAACCTGGATCCACTTTTTTGCTTGGTGATTGGCAGTGGACCCACGTCCATACCCAAAACCACCACAAACACCCTTGCCAAAGGTCCTAGCATTGTCATGCAGACAGTCATAAGTTAGCTACCTCCACCCATACTTACCAGTTAAGTTGTCCCACTTGGCATGCCTGGGGGTAGTGGCCCTTCCACCTACACTGTCCCTCCTGCCATACATGGGGGTAGTGACCCTTCCACTCACACTGTACCACTTACTAGTGGCTTGTCCACTACTGTGCCACAAGTACCCCTAGTCATGTAGGTACATCATATTCCTACAAACCCCACCACTATTGTTGGTCTGCCACACATCAACCTTGGGTCAAACCTTCCCTTCATGGCATGCCTCAACCTACCTGACTTGGATAGGTTAACGAATGAACCCATATGTCATCAAACCTTTTGGCCTCTCATGCCAACCAAAATCCCCTCAGACATCCCTAAGTTTGAAGGGAAGGCAGGGGACTGCCTCCAAAACCATATCATCACGTTTCACCAATGGTGCTCATCAAACAACATCGTAGATGATTCGATCAAACTCAGACTATTCCAACGCACCCTCACAGGTGCTGCAGCTAAGTGGTACATTGAGCTACCACAAGCCAAGTACCCAGACTTCAAATCTTTGGCCTTTACGTTACTACAACATTTCCAAATCCCCATCAGATATGATGGAGTGGAAATCTTGCTATCTTTCCACTAGAACACTACGACCCACATCACCGACCACATCCACGAGTGGAGGCAATGTCGCAGCTTTTGCAAGATCAAGTTTGATGACAAGATCTTCCTGGACTGGTTCTTGAAATTCTTGCTACCACCTATAGCCAAGGACGTCACCTCCGAATGTCCCCAAACAGAGGAAGAGGCCATCTTGAAGTCCTAACAGTTTAACCTTGTTTAGACATAGTCTAGATACCTCTACACCATCATTCTAGATTCTCCTCGTGCAGGTACCTCCTACCGGGATGTGCCCGAGGCATCCCATGCTGCAAATGGCATCATAGGCTCTATCTCCCATCAACCACAACATCACTCAGCACCACCTACGATTCCACCACAACCAAGCAACGCTCCTGGTGTTGCCTACCCAAACCAAACTCCTAACTATGCAAGAATGATGTCCTAGTCCGGAGCTACAAATTCTTATGCCTAACCTACGTTGCAGCAGCATGCCCAGGAATTAGATTTCCCGGCACAACGATATGCAGGACAAATTCCCACATCTGTGACACCCCCACCCAATTCTACTACGCACCACCTGTGCAAGTCGCTCAAGCCTTGCCCCCACTCCACCAGCACCTTTGGGACATGTGTTTGCACAGAAAAACCGTCTCAACCAACCATCCCCCAATAACTAACAAGGGAAATCCAAAAATAAATGAGCTCAAAACCAAGGAAACAATCAACCATAGGGAGGCGATAAACAACCAAATCCTCCCAACAATGTTGGGGAAAACCAGCCAGCCAAAAATCCTTAGCAACCAAACGCACCAAGATGCAACACACCATTGCAAACAAACCAATCATGCACACTATGTGAGGTCTACATGAACTATACACATGAGTGTCCTTTCCTAGGTCGTGCTAAGTAGGCTATTAAGAATGAGGTTCAACATGGCACCAATACGGCAGCCCCACCTCAACCCAACCTGAAACCACAAGGACCTCCTCCTCTTATGGTGCTCCAAAACCCATTACCAGTCCAAGGACTGATAGAAACTACACCAGATCCCCAACCCAATCCCACCGCCCTGACTGCACCTTCGACAACAGAATCAGGTGTTCATCATCTTCTAGCCTTGACAATTGAAGAGGTTAATTTACAGACCAGACGAAATCAGTACATAACTAACACTGAACCCACTAATCCATTAGCGATATCCATGTCCAAAACAACTAGTACACCTCTTCACCTACCCCCTTTTTTCCCACACCCCCCTATACGGCGGGTTGCCAACAATGTCATGGGTAGAGCTGCTATGAGCTACAACATGATGGATGAATTATCCCAAACACCCACGGCCATGTCCACTCTTTAGGTACTTAAAACTTTCCTAACACAACAGAAAGCCTTACTAGTCACCCTCAGTGTTGTAGACCCCTCTGACTCCAATTTGATCACATTCGACACAGAGAATGGAGAATCGTGGATGCCATCAACCATTGCTTTCCAGATCCCGGTATCCATTCAGAATTTGGTTTTGCACCGATGTATCGTCGATGAGGGGGAATCCACATGCGTTATGTCAACCTTAGTTTGGTAGAAACATGGGTCTCCAATTCTACAACCATCCACCACTACTTTGAGGGCTTATGATGGCCATCCCAATAAATCCCAAGGTATCCTCCCAGACATCCCCATCACGTTAGCCGAGAAAACAGTATTGATTGACATAGAGGTTGTCAATGCTTAGTTGGACTATAACCTTCTCCTCAGAATAAGTTATATGTACACCATCAGGGCCGCAGCATCAACTGTTTTCCATCTTATGATGTTCCCCCATGAAGGGAAAATCATGACGGTTGACCAACTAACTTATCACAATCCGCAAGGGCTAATTGCACCAGCCAATGTTATCCCTACAATCACTACCATTGATCCATAAGGGCTAATCGCTCCCGCCAATGTTATCCATATAGCCAACACCATGGTTAACAAGATACCAACCTCCCCATTATTGAATGTGGGCCCTAGGTTGTTTACCAATACCACCATGATGGCTGCCTTCCCCTTAGTGTGACCACTGCTGACACCATATGAGACTATAGATTTGTGCATGCTCTCATCTAGCACTGCTGCACCTAAACATCAACCACATCCACAGCTCCAACAATATCCACAACATCATCCACATCTGCAACAGCATCCTCAGTCGCACCAACATCCGCATCCAAAACTCCATCCGTAGCCGCAACCCCATTTGTATCCACACAATCAGTCACAACCCCAACCTTAGTTACCAGGGAAACATTGGGGTTCATTCCCACTCAACATGATCCTTTTCCTTTTCCTTTTTCTACCATCTAGGATCATGAGTAAGTCTGTCTTGGAAACTCGCAATTTACCGGATTTCACACTAGGAGATCCTATGTGGTACCTTAAACCACCTACCCTACCTCTAAGGCCCCAAGATGTGTTGACTCTTGTCCAGCCAATTGAGATGATGTTCCACCTACCTCTGGTGTCACATGCCCCAATTTTGTAAAAATAATATTATCATATTTGTTTTTATTTCAAGACAATATGTTAAATGTTATGCTAAGTTGTAATTGATGACTCAACAAAGTCAAGGATATTGAATGTAATTCTGAATATTTAAAATTATAAATAAATAAAAGTGGAGACAACATCTTGGGAGAGCTATTAAAAGAGTGTTTATTGGTCAATTTGGTGGAGGAGACTGGGTGGAGAGCAAATAGACAAGCGGCAGCATCCTCAAACACTTCCTATTGTTGGAGGTGGCAACCTCCCTACATTTGGGGTCATGATCCCCCAAGAAAGTGGGATCAGAGCAGGTGGTTCAATTAATGAGAATTGACCCAAAAGACCTAGGAAATATTAATAGAAATTCCCATTGAAGAGAGCTGAGGCTACTCATCCCAAGGAAGTGATCATTCAAGTGAATGTACTTCAGAGGATTTCAATGGCAATGGAATTTGCGAAAGGTGTTTGAGGGGTTAACTACTAAAGTGTTCTAGTGTAGCTTTTCAGTTGAAGGATCTTACTACTGAGTGCAGAGTGAATACTGAGTCATTGGACTAGTATATTGTCTGCTTGCTCCACCAGTTCTCAGCCAAGGAGACTAGGAACAGGCTCGGGGGTCCTGAAGAGACGCTGTTTGAGCACTCTCCAGGAGTTGGTAGGGAGGAAAAACCTCCCAACGATGTTGTTTTCTAGCTTAATCAGGTTCTAAAGTCTTTTTATTTTACTATGTTAAATGTTTAAATGTGAGACTGACTGCTTAATGAATGTTAAATGTTTAGTTGTGAACTGATAGAGTTAGTAATCTTTTAGTTTTATTGAAAAACTGAATCTGAAATTGATGAAAAATAATCCTAACCTGTGTCTTTCCATGTCTGGAAGGACCAACCATACTCTAGCACAGACAGTGTATTTTAAAATAGATGAAGGATATGATAGAAATCTGAAATGAATAGATGTATTGTGCATTTCATAATATTAGAGTAATCTATTATGTATATAGCTTGATATCAGAAAAGAATAGTAACCTGTTAGTTAAGTCTATTGTTTAACCAGACTGTTGTTATAAGAATTCTAGCAAAGAAAAAGCCATAATACTTTGTAGGTAGCAGATTTATTATAATAATAAGTTATTCAAGTAGATAAGTTATTATTCTTATGCAGTACTTTATTTTGTAATTATACTATTAACCTGTAATAGAGGCAGTAGAAATAACTCAGATAAAACACTTATTTTATTCTGCTAAGTAAAGATTTAAGTATGATATACTTAGTTTATTTACCAATAGTAATAATTGACTATATCTGCAAATATTCGAACCTCAAGTAGGGTGTATTAACATAATAATTTCTAAAAGACGAATTAAATATAGAGATGAAGAACATCTTAACAAAGAACTTTAATAACCCTATCTGTATTTTTATTTAATAAAAACAACTAGAATATGATGGTAACTAACATTTAGTAAATGTTATTTATAAAAGAACTAATTCTTTTAACTATTATAAACAAAATTTACTTGTAAAAGAAAGTAGAGGTCGAAACCCTAATAACAACAATATTTGTAAATAACAATCATTTAAAATGATAATCCAAGTATTTGGATTAATTATTATTAAAAAACTAAACTATTGTATATTATTACAGTCCTTTAAGGACAGTGAAAAGACAACTATGGTAATATAACACATTATATACCTATAACAATAATTAAATCAATTAAATTAAGTAACTAAAACTTAAAGAATAAATTGAAGAAGTTATTTTACACAGGATACCTATAGGAAACCTAGCTCGAATATCTGAGCCTGTAAGTAAATAATTATAATATGATGGTATAACATTCTTAAAACCATTAACAATATCATTAATACAAAATAAACAATATACAGTAAAAATTTCTATTACACAGGCGAATAAGGGTAAAAACCCTAGTTTACAAAATCACCTTAAGAGCTTAAAGTTAAACTGAGTTCGAGCTCAAAAGAGAAAATCTCTATGCTTTAAACGAAACTATTTTTGGCTTGACAGACCGCAAAGGATATAAACATAACATTGTACAAAAACATGAAAACAAACATTTACAAGTCACGGCTTGAGCTGGAGTACGCTGCTGGAAGCAACGGTTTAACAAAAACCAAACTAGTAATCTAAAGAACAGTAACCCAAGAAGGGTAACAACCAGGATGTAACTTTCCAACTGGAAAATTGTCCCTAAAGGACTGCACAAGCATGGAATGCCATTTGATAACTAGGGCTTACCTGTAGCCAGAGTGTGGGTCCATTTCTTGAAAGTATTTTTTTGCCAAGGGATGAGCGAACTGTCACCTGCAAAGAGGAAAACCAAAGTTTAATTAAAATAAAGTCTAGTTTTAAGAACTCTTAATAATTTTAAAGTACCTAGAAGTGAATGTTATAGAGCCACGAGGGAGAAACAACACTGCAACCAATGTAATGAGAAGCCAAACCTTCATACTCGCGGTGACAGAGACGACGAGGACTCTTGTACAAGCCACACTAATAGTAATTGTAAGAGCGAGCCTAGGTAAGACCATGAAAGAGTTAAACGATGAAGCTGGATCTGTCACCCACTTCAACAACCCCCACAAAAACTCTCAAACCCTACGACGAGGGCAGAGCTTAAACCAACAACAAGAAAACATAAACCTATCTCTGCATTGACAGGCCACATATGAACATGAAAGGAGCCACATACAGGCTGCTAATTTGATGCTACGAATCTCAACAAATCCTTACATAGATAAGACTCACAATACACAGAAAGAGTTTTGAGACCGAATGGCGAAGACTGAAACAACTTAAAACAAGACTCAGAGCCCAACTAGAAAACAGAAGGGTAACATGGCGACCATGAGAATGGTTGCAAAGCAACCCGAAGAACCGAGAACTACAGAGGGAAATGATAAAGAATATGGTTACAAGGAATTTATATTACTAATGCACGGATAGGAGAAGTCCAGGTGCCACTGGAAAATTTAGACAGAGCATGGATTGAAATATATAGTCACCTGTGCACAAATAATTTACAATGCTTTTTATAATGATTCGTGAAACAAATCATGCAAGAACTATGTTGATCAATCTTTTATAAATTCCATCATTCACATAATACTATCTATTATAATGTTGTTTGGCGTTAGATATCATTAAACCTCAAATTGTTGACAATTTGAAGATATGGTAATCATATAGTTCAGAACTATTATGATTCTTTATATTTGTTTTATAAAACAAAAACCCTTTCCTCTTAAACAAATACGTTTGGGTGGAACTAATGCAACAAATCATTTACAAATGCCAATATTATAATGTGAACATTATGATTGCCATGTTGTATCCATGTTGAAGTATAATAACTATTTGTTTAATGTA